>VZRW01007108.1:0-119090 GCA_013398125.1 Aegotheles bennettii | reverse complement strand
TGACCACCACACTCTGGATGTGACCATCCAACCAATTCCTCACCCACCGAACAGTCTACCCATCAAATCCATATGTCCTAGTTTAGAGAGAAGGATGTTGTGGGGGACTGTGTCAAAGGCCTGACAGAAGTCCAGATAGATGACATCTGTAGCCCTCCCTTTGTCCACGGATGTAGTAAGTTCATTGTAGAAGGCCACTAGGTTGGTCAGGCAGGACTTGCCCTTGGTGAAGCCGTGCTGACTGTCTCGAATCACCTCCCCATCCTCCATGTGCCTTAGCATAGCTTCAAGGTGGATCTGCTCCATGAGCTTCCCAGGCACAGAGGGGAGGTGTAGTTCCCGGGGTGCTCCTTTCTCCCCTTTTTAAAAATGGGTGCAATGTTCCCCATTTTCCAGTCACTAGGGACTTCCCCTGACCACCATGATTTTTCAAATATCATGGCAAGTGGCTTGGCCACTACATCTGCCAATTCCCTCAGGACTCTAGGATGCATCTCGTCAGGTCCCATAGACTTCTGTGTGTCCAGGTTCCTCAGGCAGTCCTAAACCTAATCTTCTCCTATAGTGGGAGGGACTTTGCCCCTCCAGTCTCCTTCATGCAGTCCTTCCACTTGAGACGTGCCTGAGATACACCATTTGGAGATAATATGAAGCATCAGTATATCTCATTATCCTTCACATTAGGTAAGTTCAAATGTTCACTCCACTATTGAATTTTTACTGCTAGACCTAGCCTTGCAAAGGGCCCAACCACAAAGAATTTGTTCTTACAGAAAGAAAACCTCAAATACAGAAGCACTTTCCTTCTGCTGAGATGCCTACATTGAAGTAAACAAATCCCAACGCTTTTCATACAGAAAAATCATCAAATGCATGGATTAAACACAGATTAATCACCATCCCTCTAAGCACACTGGCAACACTACACATTTCTTTGGCGTGAAAAAGCCCATTCATGTTCAAATGGGATTGCTGTCTCCATCCAGAATAGGACTGCAAGTGATTGAGTTACCGTGGCATGCAGCGAATTACAGCAGTCCATCGAGCAGCAGTAACCAAGGCCATGTATGCCCATAACCCACTGCAAATGCAAAGCAAAACTACTTCCATCTGGTTTAAGCTAAAATCTTGTACTAAGTTACCGTTTATCACCAGCCCTTCAGTAATGCTTCCCCTCCTCTTGCAAACATAGTCCTTCACACACAGTTCCTCAAACATTTGTTATCACATGAACTAGATTTAGGGTGGCAGCACTGAAGTTGTTTACATGGAAATTTGAACAGGCCATGCAGAATTAGATTCTCAGTGCCTTGGGAAGTTTTTAACTGCAGCATAAACTAGATGCGATTTTCATGTCATCCATGAATGACAGCACTTCCAGAAAGACAACATCTGCTGTTATCACACTGAAGTGTTGTCTGCCCTTGAGGAGAGAGAAGTGCCAGTTCCTCCAACCAAAAAACAACACTCCTTGCAGCAGAAGATTTCCCCTTAGCATTATCCCACCTAAGAACTGACCGAGCTTGAACCTACATTACCTCACAGAAGGTAGCAGAATCACAGCCTGCAAACACGCTCACAGTCTGCCGGAATGCCAAGTAAAACACTACTCTGATCTGCGCAGGCAGTGTCTTTTTTCCAGCCTTCACTGATTGCCTTTGAGCTGGATCCTCAGCTCCAGTGACATCTTCAAAGAGACCAACAGCTGCAAGGTATTGCACTGATTACTACAACGTAGCACTAAAATGGCTGTGAAATCTCACCGCATCAGAATGAGACACAGATACTATAACCCAACATGGAGATGTGAACTGGAATAGACAAAAAAACCAGGCAAAAGGAATATATCATCCGCTGATGTTAAAGGGCAGTCACCCACAGCATCACTTCTCTTCTCCTTCACCGGTGTGAGTCCCAGACAGATCCAATAGCTGTCTGTAAGATCACTAGTCAGGGTGAGAACGAACCAATAGCCAGTGTTTTTAATTCAGCCTGATTTGTTACATTCAAGGCACAGCCCCATGTTTACATGGTGTTGTTATCCTTGGGTTGGAAGACATGTCCCTAAACTGCAAAGTCTCTGAGATTCTAGTTAAAAGCCAGGGATAATGTGGCAGTCTTAAGCACAGCCATTTTATACAATAAGCAGAGAATCACAAACCAGGATTCCCAACCCCAGCTCTCTGACACAGCAGCCACCTGAACCCACTGACAATGCTAAGGAAGAGCACAAAGAGCTGACCTGCACAAAGATTTCAGCAGGTATACATTCTGCCCAACTCACAGGCTGCAGCCACTGAGGCAGGCACCAGCAGCAAGGTTCGCCACCAGTAATGGTGTGGAACAATAAAGGAGCCCACGCTAACAGACTTGAGCCAAGAAGCTGTCACCAGCACTGGGGGAGTGCAGTGGCAGCAGCCACAGCTACTGTCATGGCACAAAGGAAGCACTGAGAGTCCTGGGTGGTGTGGAGGATGGGAGAAGGAGTGTGACACACACCTAAGAAACACCTGGGATCCAACAGACTGGCCAGCAGCAGCAGTGTGAGCGCTCTGAGGGTTTCGTTTCATTTTGTTTTTAACACAGGTGCTTATAGTCTATAGACAGTTGTACTTTCAACAATACAGGTTTCTGCACATCTATACTCTTGCATCAGGGATGACCTGGGCCTCCTTACACTGCTGAAAGGTGCTAGGCAGTGGAGACAACCTACTCAAAAGGCAGATTGCTGTCTCCACTCCAATGGCGAACAAAATTCTGCTTCAGCTTTGACAGTAACAGCCAGGTGACCAGAAAACAAATGAGAAAAACAGAGATGGGGGTCTCAGGGTGAAACTAGAGAAGGAGGGGCATAGTCCAACAGAAGCTGCAGATAGGAAACATGAACACTCTCCTCTTCCAGGAGTTTTCTGTGCTCAACAGCTGACAGCAATCATAGGTGCAACCTCTGCCCTTTATAAGAGCTGGGCATGACCATGTGCATCTCAGAAGTGGGAGAATAGATCTCAAGGTAAACTGAATAACTACTGTAGTTGCTCCTCAGACTCTGCATCTCAAGAGGCCCATGCTGGAAAGTATAACCCCAGTTAGCTCTGCAGTCTAACTCTGCAGTAGAGGAGCTATAAAATGAGACATTCCACTTATTAATCAGCTTAGCAAGTAAAGAACTCACAGAAAGCATGGATGGCTCGGATGCACCTCAACTCTTGTAACTGTCAGTGTAGGGGGTGCTCTGAGCTAAGCACTTTCCCTACTATTCCAGGTGTTAACTGCCACCGAGCTAGGAGGAAATCCCAGAAGCAAGTGCTTCCTTCCCCCAAAAGCAGTGCCCCACTTATTAAACTACACAAAGAATGCAAGGGTAAGCACAAGTGGCAGGCCAGAAGACTTCAAGAATTACTGCATAGCCTAAATATTGCTTCCTAAAATTGTTTCTGCAATTGTTGAATCATCAGAAGAGCTCTCTTCACACCTGCTGCAGTTTAATTGGTTTGACTGCAGGTGACCAGGCTGTATACAATATTCTACATATGGTGGTACTTCCCTTTTTCTGATGAAAAGGCTGGCCACTCTTGTTTTCCTGTTTTCCTCAGCCCATTTGCATTCCTATCACACATAAAGCAATGGTCTTCACAGTTCAGTTACTTCCAGCCTACAAATCTTTCTCCTAATATTGAGGCTTAATCACTCATTGAGCCAAATGTGCCTCCGTCACACCCTTCCTGTGCTGCCCTTTAAACACGGAAGCAGTCACACAGTAAAACCCAAAGTGCCATTGAAAAAATTCTTCAGGTCTCATCTTCACTGCACTGCCCACAAGATACATGACAATTGTTGGACAGCCCATGTGTTCCCACACTGGTCACTTCCTAAGCTGCATTATTTTTTCCCTTCTACTGTTACCCTGTGTTCCTCTGGCCTCTTGTATTCCTCTCCTATTTTTCTATAATTGTTCAAAGGTCTTTGAAACACAGCTTAACTTTTCATTACACACACAGTAAGCTCTTGAGTCTGGTACAAATGATACAAATTAATAATAATAGTTGCAGAACGGTGGTAATACTCTCCAGTTGTGATGGGCATGCTGGAAAGATTACTTGATGCTTATAAAGCTCTTTGAGACTCTTAGATGAAAGTCAAGCTAGTGATGCACAGGATTTATTATTCTATTCAGCACTTCAGTATCCAAGGCTAGCATCTATTCTAGTTGAAAAAGATTTTTACTATATTGTAAAATGGAAACAAAATGAAATATATACAGTGCATGGTGCTTTATATATAAGGCACAGGCAGCATAGAAACTGAATTTCATTATTGAAATGGATACAGCTGCAGCTGGTACACACAGTAGGTAAAAGACCAGATTCAGTGACCTCTTATTCCATTTAATCAAAACTGTTAGTGTGTGGTTTTCCAAAGGCCAAAGAAAATTTCTGGGTTTTTTTTTTCTTTATCAGATATTCCATCAGTTTGTTATAAACCTTTGTAGTTGCTTATGATGTGAATCTCAAGCAGACTTGACTAGCAATGAAATTAAAATAAAGTAGATGTATCACAGTTCTTCTGTAATACTCTGTGCATTTAACCACCAGATTGTTACCATTCAAAGAGGCTGCATTCCCCATCACAAGTTTCTGCTCATTTCACACCATCCCCCACTGCTCTGTTTAGACACAGGTCCCTAGTAAGTTCCCCCCTCCTCTGATTCTGCACTCGCTGAGCACAGAGGGTAGACGATGGCGTTTTAATGGTGCTAGTTATGCTATATGTGGTCTTGCTGTTTCTAGGAATAGACATGCTCAGACATCAATTAACATCTAATTGCGGGAATTAATCTTGGTCCTCTGCCTCAGATGCCACAGAGATCAAACCAAGCCCACTTGCAGCTCTATTTTTAATTTAGTGGAATTATAGTTTTTCCATCCAGTGAAAAATAATTAAGTGACATGCTGTCCAGAGAATATACAGTCCAGGGATCAGGCTGTTTATGAAGAAATTAAACAAGCAGGAAGATATCATAACTGTGCCAAAGCAAAAGCATCTTTGTTACTGCAAGTCATTATTCTTCACACCTTCTCACCAGTATTTTTTTTCACACCTTCCTGCTTAAGTGATCCTCACAGAGACAGTGAGGATTATGAGAGTGGCTTGGGAAGGAGATGAATTTACCACCCTAGCAGACAATCCCTAATTCTCAGGGGCAGCCTGTGCATGAGGGCAAAGCAAGCATGAAAAGATGATAAAACAAGGAAGTAGAGAGAAAGGATTTAAAAACAACAACAACAAAAAAAAAAACAACCAAGCAAAATGTTTTTGCAGCACTCCCTTAAAGCAGTCGTCCATCTTCTTTATTACCTGCTGAAGAGAGAAATTGCAGGCCACAGACAAGGCTTTGTACTGTATTTTGCAAGTCTTTGTACCAAATGAAGCCAAGTAGTTTTCAGCAGACAGCTCTCAATCTTAAGATACTGCCCCAGTTTTCTATGTACATGACCAAGGAAGACTTGAGCTTGGCTGGTGAAGTTAGGGTGGAAACAGGCTGGATTATTCAGCAAGAAAAAATAGAATCCTATATGATAAAAGTGAACCTGCAACAGATACCAATCAGGAAGCTACCTGAGCCTGACCTCCCGAAAGGGCTGTGTGAGGTAGCTCAGTCATGACACTATGCTCCAGATTGGGACACAACACCTTCTTATAGTAAACCCAAAGCAGCTGAAGCAAGCATTATGTCCACTTAGAACACAAATGACCTTTTTTTCTTGCTGTATGGGAATGGACTCTGATGGCTTCTCCAGTTTTCAGAAAGAACTGAACCACTCCTTCCTCATTCCTAAGTTAAACTGGCAAAGTCCTAGGTTAAATTCCAAGGTCAATTGGCATGACATGTAGCTTTACTCATTTTTACTGCTTGCGTCAGTCCAATTATCCTCTTGGCTTCTCAGCACCAATGGCTAGATCAGAGCTGATCTTGCCTAAGGCCATCACCCCTTTGCTTCTTTTTTCTGTCATTTGCCAAATATAGCATGCCTAGTAACGAACACCACCGAACCCCTCCTTTTACTTTTCCTGATAAAGTAAGATGTGGAAGATTCCCACTTCAAGAAGGCAAGAAGGCCAATGGCATCCTGGGGTGCATTAGAAGGGGGGTGGTTAGTAGGTCAAGAGAGGTTCTCCTCCCCCTCTATTCTGCCTTGGTGAGGCCACACCTGGAGTATTGTGTCCAGTTCTGGGCCCCACAGTTCAAGAAGGACATGGAACTGCTTGAGAGAGTCCAGCGCAGAGCCACTAAGATGATTAAGGGAATGGAACATCTCCCTTATGAGGAAAGGCTGAGGAAGCTGGGTCTCTTTAGCTTGGAGAAAAGGAGGCTGAGGGGTGACCTCATCCATGTTTACAAATATGGAAAGGGTGAGTGTCAGGATGATGGAGCCAAGCTTTTGTCAGTAATGACTAATGATAGGACAAGGGGCAATGGTTTTAAACTGGAGCACAGGAGGTTCCATGTAAATATCAGGAAAAACTTTTTCACTGTGAGAGTGACAGAGCACTGGAACAGGCTGCCCAGAGAGGTTGTGGAGTCTCCTTCACTGGAGACATTCAAAACCCGCCTGGATGCGTTCCTGTGTGATGTACTCTAGATGACCCTGCTCTGGCAGGGGGGGTGGACTAGATGATCTTTCGAGGTCCCTTCCAACCCCTTAGATTCTGTGATTCTGTGATTCAATGCCTTCATAACAGCTCAAATTCCCTCCAGAAACGCAGCTTAAGGAAAAGGTGCATGTGTGAAGCTTTCTGGCACCCTTACTGCAGGTCACTCCCTGTGTGTGAAGCCCATTTGGAGTGGATGAGCATCAGCCAGCCCTGCATCCATAGAAACTTCAAAATTTATCAAGAAATACAAAGGATGGTGGAGGAGCACCACCATTCTATCTGCTCTCATAGGCTTTCAACTCCCACTTTATTACTTTAAATAAAAAAGAATTGTTGCCAGAGCTTTGGCAACCAGACCCAGCTTTCCCGCGGTGCACAGCAGTCCTAAACGTGACAAGCATTGGTGGAGATTTGCCATGTCACACCTGATTCAAGAACCTTCTGCTTCCTGTAGAAAGGGAAGATGCTCAAAAATGAGACTCGGTTTGGCGAGACTTTCCTAGGAACAGGTCAAATTTACACATGCTTATGTGTGAGTGAAAGGCAGAGACCGGCTGTTTGTAGCAATCTGCAGTAAGACAGTAAAACCAAACCCATTTATTCAATGCACATCATTAGTTACTTAATTTACATTCCTACCAAGCAGCAATAAACACCCTTCTGCTGCTTCCCATTCCCCTCCCCCCAGCCTTTCCATTACAAGCTCAGCTGGAGGCAAGGAAGGAGTGGGAGAGAAGAGAAACAGAGAACCTAATTCCATAAACAAATTCCTAGTTCTCAAAATACTGATACATAATTCTGCCAATACATGTCAACCTTGACTTATAACTTCTGTGCCCCCTGCAGTCCTTACTCATTGCTGACAGTAGAGCTCCAAACTACTAACACCACATCTCAAGATCAATTTGACTTGCTTGACATTTCTTCTACTATCTTATTCCCAGTACTCCCCTGTCCCTTCTAATTGCACCCCCTCAAATCACTCCTCAACAACAGTCCGTACCATTACAATCAGTACTTTGCTGAAGCAAGAGAAAGTAACGTGATCAGTGAGAGAGCTGAAAGAATCCATTCCATACCATTTAATCCTATCCTACAGTAAACATACTTTCTTTAGAAGACTGACATTGCAATAAAACAAGAACATAGAGAAAAGTGAACCCTTCCCAACATAAAGGTCTTAATTCGCTGTCCAGGTGAAACCTCCACAAAACACACAAAGCAAGGACCATTCTAACTAGATGGTAATTAGCTCGTTTGCAAATTACATGGAATCTTCTGGTGAGAAAAAGCACTTGCTATCACCTTGGAAATATACTTTATCCTATGGAAGAAAAGAAAGAATACAGAATTAAAATTCTCAGATAAATAAAGTAACCAGAAACAGTAGTTTAAAAAGTAAGCCATGCTCAAACAAAAACATTCTCACATTCAGAGATCTCATTTCTTTCTTTCTTCACAGACCTCAAAGGCACAGACAGTGACACCATGACCCAGGAGCAATCAGCTCACTTCTTCAGAGTAACAAATACACACCTGAACTCAACAGCAACAAAAAGTTACAGTTAAAGTGGTTCAAACATGAGAAAATAATTCCATTTGCTAAACACAACAGTGGTTTGAGAAACATGCCACAGGCACAGAAGTAATGCCAAAGCACACCAGCACTTTATACAGTATTTGCAAATAACAGCTGCAATTTTCCTGAGTAAAAGAAAAGGGTGTTTAGATGAAAGACTGAAATGTCCCATTTCCAACTTAAATTGCAATGCAAACCAAAATGTGACTTACATTCCTACCTCAGTTTCCCATTTACATAACGATGATACTAATCAGACACCTTTTAAAAGTATCATTGTTTGACAAATGCAACATTAATTAAGTTTATCCATGCTAGTCACTCTCGCACTCATTAGCTCTACTAGAAGACATCACAGCTTTATTAGAGACACCAAAATTGCTTCATAAATTTCAATTACCTAGTACAAATCATTATTACTATTATTTTATTAACTTTTGTGTAATTGCCTGTTGTGCATACAATTACAAAGTTAATATATGTAAATCCCACTTTAGAAGTTCTTTCTGTACCTTGTATCTGCACACCTAGTGTATGCGTGTGCTTGCATAATTTTTTTCATTATCTTTAAAGTCTCCATCCTCAAATTTTCACTGTGCTTACACATACTGGTGTGATATAGACATTTAAACATTTTTTTGGTGATATTGCTTACTTCCAACACAGCTATTTGTGTCACTCAAAAGGAAAAAAACAACCTTACCATCATTTAGACATATGCAGAAATACTGATATTTACAGGAAGCCTTGAAAAAGAGGATCACATCATTATTCCTTTGATTTTTGTTTTTGAAGAGGAAAACAAAGACAATCACCTAGTTGGGTCTTAGGCATAATTAAGGTATCAAGATCCCAAATTACTAATCAACAGCTTTCACTCAGCTGCTGCCTATTGATAGCAATGGTCTGCTCTTATAGAACACCTGAAGCACCTGGGAGAAGGCAGCATTCAGTTTTGAGCATTACTCCAAGGACCATTATTAATTGGTAAAATAACTGTATTCCCTAAGGTAAGGATCAGAACTCTGGGCTCCCAGGTGATTGAAGTACTTCATGTGAGAGCCAAATTTCCTTTTTCTACGTGTTATTTTCTGCACAATGACACAGCTTCAATAACACAGGTAACAAATACTCTGCCTCTCTCCCAGTAAGCTACAGGCTTAGAGTATTTCTGGGAGTAGAGAGAGATGTGACTTTGAAAGTCGTGAGATTGCAAAGGAAATGATCTCTCACTCTCTGCACAGTTTCTCTGACAAGGTGTTATATACCAAGGTGACATCTCCATCTCTTCTCCTACAATAAGGATATGTTAAGGAAAAAATAAATGCTCTCTTCTCTTTGTAGGCATCTCTGGTCAGGAAAGAACTCCGGATGATGGCACAGGTGTTTCCAAATTCAGCCCTTGGACTCTAGGGAGAGACAGGATGGATGATAAACCCTACCACCCAGACTTTCCCACTGGTTAGCTCCATCCTGTGTCCAAGACACTGTTGTGGAGGTCACTTTGATATACCTAGCTTTTCCTACACCTCATTCAAGGAGTGCAAGTGCGATTTGATACAGGCTTCAGATTCAAATCCAGGGACAAGTAATTAAATGCCAGAATGCTTTATTTTTTTTAAAGTGCCATACTTCACTGTGCTGAATTGTTCTGGGTATCTAGCTCTTAGAAACTGACATAATGAAGCTGTACTTGCTTGCCTTCCTCAAAATTAACCAGCGTCTGAGGGTAAACACAGCCAGTTGGGTTTGCTTGGGTTTTTAAAAAGAAAAAAAGTGGAGGAAACAGCGAACAAAACTAAACTGATGGAAAGCAGAAACAATTTGTAGTATTAGGAGAAAAGAAGAGATTTCAGGTAAGACTGGAGTAGTTTACCTAAGCAGGGGTGAGCAGGTCCTGTACAGACCCTTTTTCTTCCCTGGAGCGTGGCACAAGGAAGCGACCGCCACCTCGGGAGCCCCGGTGCGCGGCGTCCCCAGGAGCCAGGCGGGGAACGAGGGAACCGCGGCTGGAAAAGCAAGGAAACAACAGGTGAGAACAGAGGGAGTCACGGGGCACCTTCTGTAAATAAACACAGCGACGGCGGAATGACCATCGAGGCAATTTACACAGAGTGCAGAGCGCAGGCTGCGGCTCCGGAGCAGCCCGACCGCCTGCTCGGGATGAAGCGAGGAGCAGGCGGACACCTCCCGCAATTCGAGCGGCTCCGCTGCCTCGCCTGGGAGCCAAGGGAAGGTCACTCCTGTACCCGGCGGAGCTAACGCAAGGCAGCACCGAGCGCCGGCAGCACCGACACCGCCCCAGCCCGGCGGGGCGGCCCCGCCTCACCTCAGCCGCGGGGCCCGCGGTCTCCGGCTCCCTCTGCCGGGGCTGGAACCGCCGCCGCCGCAGCTCGGCAGGGAATTCCCCTCGGTGTGCCCGGAGCTGCCTGGGGAAGGGTGTTGGGGGAGGCGCTGCCGTGCTGCGTCTGTCACGGGGGTATCTGATCGGAGCGAGATGCCTCTCCCCGGGACGGACAAACACCTTTCTTGTGCAAAGTAACCTCGTTCTACATTTTAATGGTCTTCTTCAAAGGAATGAGTTGTTTCTATCGTTTATTCTGTCTGTACAAAACACAACAGATTTGTTGCTAGAGATAAAGCTATAGCAAAGGACAAGGTTTAACAAAAATATTAAAGGAGGTCTCACAAAGCAGTGCTCAGTGTACGCTTCACGTTATTAATACCAAGGAAAGAAATAGATGGCCACTGTAGATCATCCATCTCCAGAGGGAAAAGGACTGCCCACAGCAGGTTTTCGGGTAAAGTTTCAGCTGGTGCCCAGAAAGTCCCGGTTGGTTCTTTCAGCCGTATTGCACTCGGTATCACAGAACAAAATAATAAAGCCTTAAATACATGATTGGCATTAAGCTCACAGTGTCAACTTTAATAGGTCACTGTTACCATCTGGCTGGGGGTATGGAGATCAGAAAGCATTAAACAGTGTGTAGGTTGATTTCCCTTCACTCTTTGCTTGCCCAGCAGTTTGGCAGCGTTTGGTTGGGATGCTCTGCAACAAATCATGTGAAAGAAGCAAACCCAAATATTGCCTCGGCTTCCACAGCAGCGTGAAGCTCACACTGTAGCTCACTAAATCTTCCTTTGAGGTCTTGGCCAGAAAAACTGTTATTTAACTCACCTGGCTTTTATTTTTTAATAAAATTGTCTTTAAAATGTATGAGGCACATCGGAGGGGACAAGGTGTACAAGGACAGAAACTGCACTGTCAGCCAAATAAGCAGCTAAACGCAATAAATAAGTAATGAGAGGAAGCAGAAGGCCCTGAAAGATGGGCCCCTAAAGTTGTGGGAATGCCCAAGAGAGCAGTCTCGTAGAAGAGCAAGTACTACAGCTTTGCTCCCAGACAGCCACCCTGCACAGAGGACATGGAAGAGAAAGCTACTGCTGCTCAGGGCAGATGCAGTCGGACTCCAGGCACAGGCAGAGGCACTTCCAGGGCTAGAAATATTAATGCTTTACATAGAAGCAGTTCGACAGATGCTAATTGCAGGTCACAAGGGAAAGGAGAATCAGTTCCTACTTGCAGTGATGAGCTCTGTGTGGCTGTCCTAGAGGGATTAGACAGTCTGTTGTTTCAGTTCATTAAAAATCTGTGGCATTGCTCAGTAATGACTGAGGCCAATTCAGGGAGATCTGGAATTGTCTCCTCTTCTTCCTTTCCCTTCCCCCAAGGTATGAAAGGAAACACTCACCTTTCCCTAATGCCATGTGTCCAGCAAGGCGGAGCTGCTACGCAGGATTTCTAAACCTTTACAGAACAGGCAGTAAGTAACATGCCCAGGCTGCTTGCTTGTGCATAACAAGAATTAATGTGAAGATGGGGCTGGAGGGAGGGACACGACCGTGACCTGCTACAAGTGATACATACAGAATTACGCGGGGGAAAATCCCAACATCCATCTGTTGGAAAGTGACACCATCATGAAATTGTTAAATCCAAGCTGATGCCATTATTCCCAAGCGTTTCATTGATTTGTTACATCGCCAAAAACATTATTAACTGCCCAGATCACTGTGTGCCCTTGGCTTCACATTTCTCCATTTAAATAGATGGAGACTCGAGGAGATATTTTCAAATAGAGGAACTGTAAATTTAAAGCACTATTGGATTTTCAGAGGTGCTGAGATTTCTTAACTGCTGGTGAAATGAATTGGAGAGGCATTTGCTCAGCACTGCTGAAAATTAGGGTGTTTTTGTTCAGGTAGTGCATCAGTTTGAAAACGAAAGCCTATTTATGCACCCAGGTTGAAGATTTTGACCACAATTTCTATCATGCATCAGTCTAAGGCCAAGTGAAGGATCCATGTGGCACATGGAAAAAAATCCTGATTTCTTTTTCACAAATGTTAAGAGCAGAGATTTTGACACAGCTTTTCTTTCTCAGTAGCACACAGTGCTCTGGAGATTAATGGGCCTGCTCTGTTATGTTAATACTTAGGTGCTCATTAATAGAGTTGTCCCCTTTGGGATGGGGGAGGGCAAGAGGATCGATAGCTAAAATTTCTGACACTGGCTGTGGAAAGCCTTTTTCTCTGTTCCTTAAGAGGGGAAAACCTATAAAAATATTTGTTTTACCATGAAAATGCAAAAGGGCCTGTGATTCATTAATTTTTCATATGGAAAAGATAGAAACAGGTTGCAAGTTTAAATTATTTATTTAGAAGAGGTAACATCCTCTTTTTTCTCTGAAACTCATTCATTTTTCAAATACAGATGTTTCTGATGAACAGACTACTGCTGGCTCCTGAATAGTTTGTAGTGGGTTTGGTTTCAGCAGCTCAGTGAAAACCCCAGGTGATCATCCAGCCCCTAATGCCAACTCACCCCGCCACAGTAGGATCAGGTGAACAGCGGGGTGAGGCAGAAGAAGAGCCTGGTTTGTCAGAACTTGTGTAGTAAAATGCACAGGTGAAATCCAATAAACTGTCACCTAAAGCAGCCCAAATCCTTACAGTGATGCCCATATGAATTTATTCTCAAACTGTCTGGCATTGATACTATTATTCCTGGACTCCCATCTATCAGGATTTCTGGGATACTGTTTCACCCTGTAAGTTATTAGATGAACAGCAAGCTTTGCTGTGCTTTAGTCATCCTGCTTTCTGGGGTTAAGCTCTGTGTAAGGAAGAGGAGCACCCAAACCTTTTCTGGCTACATAGTGCAGTATTGTTGAATCTGATAATTATGATTAATATGATGCAGAGGGTTATGAATGCAACAGCGCTTAATAGAGAACAAGATCAGGAGGTGTTTGAAATGCACTAAAAACATTCAAAATACTTCACAATAGCAGTCTATTTAAAATCAGTCCCATCTTTCAGAAATCTCCATCCAATATCAATGTTGCAAGCCTTTCTCTGCCAAGAATTCATTCTAGTTAGAGACAATCAGAAAACAAAATCTCCTGCTGTTTTCAACATCTTTCCCAACGAGAAGAGCGTTACAAGCATAACAATAAAGTGTATTTTCAAAAGCATTGCTCTCACGCTAGGAAAACAGCTTTGGCAACACCACCACCTCGAGCCTCCCACCATGTCGGGAATGACATTAGAAAAGAAGCTGGCAGAAGAGGAGTGTCTTAATTTCTGCTGAGTGGTATTGGGGTGTAACCACTCACAAAGGTCTTTCTACCACGCAAGGTCTAATAAGAATCTCTTGTCTTTCACTACAGAATGACTTTTTTTTAAAGAAAAGTGTAGAAAAATAATTGTTTTCAAAAGTCAACATTACAAAGCCATCTGACAGATGGCAGCTGACAGGGAATGTGACCATTTTGACATAACTTACACATCTGAGGAGCAAAGAGTATGGGATGGATATCATGCTTATACTATTTGCTACTAGTTTGTGAGAGCTGATTATATTAGATAGTAGCTATTTTCCTTTCAACAGCTGTATGACCTCATGGAACAAGCCCATCTCAATCTGATTTTAGATTGCAAACATTACAGTGCCAAACAGTGATGGCTATGAGTACAGCCTCTCTGCTAAAATTTCTTCACACAAAATACTCAGTGAGTAGCTCTGGGTGCAAGATCCACTTACAGAAATTGTTATATGCTCAGAAGTGAAATTCAAACTCAGTGGGTAAATAACTTGTTGCAGATAGCTCGGGCGGATCAGAAGTGGCAGGCTGGGCATACTGCTGCTGTTCTCTGTACCTACAAAAGCTACTTGAAAGGGTGCAGGCTGCAGGTCAACATAAAGGACAAGCAGAACATCAAACATTTTCTTTCTGGAAAAAGTGAATGTGGTGCTTTTGTCAGCTGCTTCCAGTAGATGACATGAAGCTGTAGGTAGGAAATACGAAGCTCTAATAGAACAAAGGTTTTCTAAAGGGCAAGTCAAGCAAGCACTCTCTAAAATTTCCAAATGAACAAGCCAGCATTTTGCAGGCAAATCTGCTGTCCGGCTGGATCTGTTAACTACCCACCTTATCTCAGAGACACAGCTGAAATAACATCAAGGGTTTTGATGCTGGTGAGTTACTTTAAATATGGCTCGTTAAAACCCAGGGTGACTTGGGAACGTGAAGTATTTGCTGCAAGACACAGTAATGTCAGTATCAGGGACTGACATGTAAGAACACCCTTGTTGCTGGCTATAAGCTGGCTGTGTGCTAGAGGGGGTAGAATATGACTTGGTTTCACTCTGAGAAGGATATGAGAAAAATGGAAGGAAAGTACTGGTTGCCCTCGTTTTGCTGGGACAGAATTATAAAATAATTTTCCTATTCAGAGAAGCTGTAGTTTTGAAAGGCTGCAGAGTCCAATTCTGTGAGAACAAAAGAGATCAGATGCATTGTTTTCATTTATACCCCACTCTGGTATGCAGTTTCTGTAGTTACCAAGGTCGAGGGTAATTTTGAATCATGCAGGTGCAGTGGGCCAGGAGGGGCGAAGCCCAGGGCAGCTGACCCAAGCTGGCCAACTTAAGTATTCTGTACCATAAATGTCACCCTCACCATATATCAGGAAGTTTGAGGGATGTTTTTTGCTAATTGGGTGTTCATGCATGAACTAATTGTGCATTCATGCATACAATAATTGGGTGCTCAAGCATAAGCTAATTGTGTGTTCATGCATGCACTAATTGGGCAATCATGCATGAACTAATTGGGCAATCATGTATAAACTAATTGTGCGTTCATGCATGGACTAATTGGACAGCTCTGGACAAATACTGATTTAAGTACCCCTACGTACTACTGTATCACTTAAGGTAGAAATCCCCAGCAGACCAGCAATACTGACTGATAAACTATATAAAAGTAAGATTTTATATGGATTTGTTTTAATAGTCCAAACAGTTGTCTAGGTGGGATTATCCACAGTTTGTTACTCCTGGCATAAAATTGAGAATTTCTGCAAAGTAATTTTTATTTTTTTTGCATGTGTATTAATTGTTTGGTCATACAGAAGGCAAGGCAGTGCATCCGTGTATGTTCGTGGAAGTGTACTTGTGCCGTAACTGACTGGTCTTTCAGATACTCTGATATTTTGTGATTTAGTGAGCATTTTGGTGAGATGAACTATTTGACCTGTGTCTCATTTCATGAGATGCAAAGATAATCTAGGGGATGGAGACTTTATATGGCTTTATTAAAAATTATCTGGTTATGAAATTTTTTTGTAGTTACAGAATCTTACAGGTAAATAGGATTTGGACTGCGTAATAGTATCCATTGTTCCTAGTGATCAGTGGAACTCTGCTGTCATTGATTGTGGGTATAACAAGCTGTTGTATGTGTAAGTCACTTGAAGTGATCTACGATAAGCAAAGAGAGGCCTGTAGTGGTTTTACATTGAAAGGATTAAGAACTAAGAGTAAGAATTCAGTGAGTAGTTAATTGAAAGAGGGATGTGAACCAAGTTCTAGTTGTAGATGAGGCAGCAACAGTTGGATACATGACCTTGCTGAATTTATGGTGAGAAAGGGACAAACGGAAAGATTTTGGAACTAGTTGAGTGCAGGCCCGTTGTGAAATGGCGCAGGGGCACAAAGGCCCTTCCACCAGCATTTCTGGCCATCAACGTTACCTATTCAAAAATACTCTCAACAGCTTTGATCCAGCAAAGTGACCTTATATCCATTTAGTGTTGGTGTTACATACCTGTGATGGTTACTGCATGGTAGAATGTAATCTGGCTCCCTTGATGAAGCAGACTGTCCCGGTTCCATTTCTGTAAAAAATCTCTGTGACTACCAATGGGGCAGTTGGCACAGATTTATTTTATTGCTCTAATGAGGATTTATAATGTCTGTTTCTATTTCTACAGTGACTGGACAGAGTAGTGAACTGGTGGGGTGTTCATGCATGAGCTAATTGTGGGTTCATGCATGCACTGATTTGGCGTTCATGCGTGGATTAATTGTGCATTCATGCATGAGCTAATTGGACAGCTCAGTACCCCTACGTACTACTGTATCACTTAAGGTAGAAATCCCCAGCAGACCAACAATACTGACTGATAAACTATACAAAAGTAAGATTTAATATGGATTTGTTTTAATAGTCCAAACAGTGTGATTTTTGTGCTTTTTTCATATAACCTCATGCATGAACTAATTGGGCCAGGAGGGCTGACCCGGGCTGGCCAACCAAAGTATTCTATACCATAAATGTCACCCTCACTATATATCAGGAAGTTTGAGAGATGTTTTTTTGTTCTGACTTCCCAAGAGGGTCCTGTCTGTCTTGTCGGTTGTCCCGCACCTGAGGCTGCTCCTTGGCTTGCTTTGTATCTTGCATTAGCATTGGGGGTAATATTATTTCATTAGTATTATTCTATTAAATCTGTTTTCATTTCAGCCCACAGATCTCCTTTCGTTTTCCCAAATCCCCGTCCCAGTTGGTGTCAGGTGATAGGGCAACTGTCCAAACAGCGACACATGCACAGAGGTGTCAATCAAAATCCCAGTCTCTAACGCACAACTGTGTTAGAGAAGAACATATCAAAAGAATCAATGTGCCTTTACCCTTCATTATATAGTAATACAGAAGAATTTGTGAATCTATATCTGTCTTGCTCTTCTCCCTTTTGTCTCTGTGAATCAGTGTAACAGAACATACATACACATTTGAGTTACTCAGATCTGGTGCTTAAGACAGCAAAAAACTTAATTATAATACTATGCTCTGCCAGCTCTCCAGAGATCTTATTCTTCATAGAAGGAAAGTACTGGCTGTCCTTGTTTTGCTGGGACAGAATTATAAAATAATTTTTCTGTTTGGAGAAACTGTAGTTTTGAGAGGCTGCAGAGTCCAATTCTGTGAGAACAAATTCTCATAATTGCTAATTCAGACTCAGAAACCCCAGTGAGATAAGCTGGAGCCATTATTTTCCTTTTTAAATATGAAGAAGTTGAGATAGAGTGAAAGGCTATGACTCACGGAGGATTGCCTCAGGAAGACATCTCAGAAACATGTAATTGCTGCATCAGAGAGAACTGGTTCATGAAGACTCAGCGCCCATTCTCACTGAACTCCAGAACAGTGTGCCTGCTTCGCTTAATGGTGTTCGTCACACATTGGTAGTTCCTACCACCAGATAAATCAGAGGAAGGTATAAAATCCTAGGGCATAAAATCCCATCATTCCCAGGGCATACACTGATCACTTTTATTAAAAACACTCTCCCTCTTGCTTAACTGCTGCATATACCTTCTGTTATTAGCTCTACAGCCACCAAACTTTAACAGGCCAGAGAAGGGGGCTTTCTTCCTACAGTTTTCTTTATGTCATCTTATGGCACCCTCCTGGAAGATAACTGTGAGGGTCCTTGAGATGGAGAAGCTAGGACTCGGCTATCCAGGTTTCTAGACAAGAGGCACTGTCACAACCACAACATTTTGATGAATTTATGACTACAGTGTTGAATCCAGAGATACTTCTATGAGTTAGGAACCTATTCTTGGTGCCTTCTAGATGAGATCCTACACCTGTTGTGTCTGGTTTCATCACTCTGGGCGTTATAATTCTGGGTATCATTCAAAAGTTAAAATGAAGTTTTCCAGTGGCTTTTGCAGCTCCCAGGATTGGTCATGCATTGGAAAAGAAGGCTGGTCTTGCTTTTGTTTTCTGCAAGTGTAATGTTGGGCTGAAGTGCCTGAAGTTGGACACCTAAAAGTCTTTCGCACTTGCTCATCCTGAGGTCAAGGGAGGAAAGAAAATTGTACTCTACATTCAGGCTCTGTGAAATCAGAGTAATTAGTCCTTTATTATGGAAACCCCCCCCCCGCCCCCCAGTTTTAACTTCAGCTTCTGTGTTTTTCCAATAATATCTAGAGATTGAAATCCATATTTTTTATTTTGCTTTGCCTGGGACCTGCTTTTTTTAACTCACCACCCACTAAAATCTTCTTTGGGTCCTTTAGCATATATCAAAGGGATGAAAAAATCAAGTAATTCTGGGAGAAGGGATGCTGGTGTTCAGTTTTCCTTTAACCGTTAGAGAATCAGGATAGTCTGTTTGTTCTGTTGTATTGGAAATACAGCTCTCCTTCAAAGTCTTTAAAATGACACAGGAGCTGATTTTAGTGGGTGGTTACATATTCATTTTAATGACATTTTCCTTCCTCCTTCATTAGCCAAGAAGGGGAATGTTTCAGATTACCGCTGTCCCCTGCAGTTTTCCATGTTCTCCCAGGGAGGTGAATGTATCCAGGAGGCAAATGAAACCTTCTTTGGTTCTCTCTAAATATTTGAGTACCTTCTTCTTGAGTACCCCCCTCCTTCAGGGGGTTTTCATTTAGCTTCATCTCCTTCTTCATATAAATTTCAGTTGATCTAAGAAGCTCGTCCTATTTTTCTGCTATAGCCATGTATCTGATTTACCATGATGGTGTAGACTTTTCCATGCTCAGCTCAAGACACCTTTGCAATCCATCTTCTTCTCCTGCATCTCCATTTTATAGTCATCTTAGCCTTGTAGAGCTGTAATTTGCAGAAATTAATGCCATGGACATTACTATGCAGTCACCTGCATTGGATTACTCAAATTGCGGTGCAACTGTGGCAGCTCCACACGCACATTTCCATTCTTAGTTGAATGCATTTTGCAAGAGATTCTCGAGATGAAAAACTGTCCAGATATGTCGTTATGAAACATAGCTTCACTCTTGGCTCATTTGTTGCCTCTGATGCTTTACTTCTTTACTTACTTTATTATTCAACCTGGAGTAGTGCCTGCCTTACATTTCCAAGAGGCTAGGGAATGACCCAGCATAGTGCCAAAACTGAGGATGCTACTGGAGAGGCCACCTGACACAGAGAAAAATGGACTGGTTTCTCTAGAAGGGTGCTAAATTAACTGTGGTTTGTGATACATTTGATATGCTTTGGGCCTTTCATGTTCAGAAAAAACAACACTTTGGAGGGAAATAACAGTAAATAATTTTTTGAACTAGCTGGCTATGACTACTATTTCTCCATGTCTATCTCTACTACCAAGTCCTTGGCTGTCCTTTTTGCCCCATTTGTGTAATGATTTCCTTCAAACTGAGTTAATAAAAAGCATATTTGCATGCATGTTTCGTTTCACTTCAGTTTCCCCAAAGCTAAGCTTCTTCGGGATTTTTGGCTTCCTGTGTCTGCTTTTTGCCACAGCTTCTCAGTTTTCTCTTTGTTTTGGCCGAGATACAAAATCTGAGATTCTGAGCAACTTTGCTTATTGAAGTTCTACTTTTTGAAAGAACCAGAAAATAACTCAGTTTTCTTCAGGGAAGTTCTATTGGCTGTTCTCCTTTTTAATGCCTCTTCCATCTCTTTCTTAAGGATCTGTACTGCCCTTTTTATTTATTGTAGTTCTCTACATCTTTTTTTTAATTATTATTATTATTCCTCACTTCTCCCCCTTTAACCTTTCATTTCCTCTTTCTTTCCAACTTCTCTCCACTGTGGAGGAGAAACTCCTGCCCTATTCAGTCCTGCAGGGTTTTTCACTTGTCATGCTTTGCATGAAAAGCCTTCCACCTTTAGAATGCCTTCCACCTTTAGAGTAGAAAAGTATACCTTGGTGTCAGCCATAGTATTTGAATATAGCACAGGATTTTGAGTGTTATGTTTCAGTTTGACTGTCTTCTGCATTACCTCCTCTTTCTGTGTGTCATTCTCCAATATTGTCCTAACTTCTTGGGCATATGGGGGTCCATGAGGAGGCCACAGTCATGTTTATTCAGAAGTCCCACTTGAGAGGTGAAAACAACTTCATGGTTTGCTGAGGCTCATCAGAAATTTAGAGGTGGTTATTAGCCGATTAATATTCATAGAAGAATGAGTAATCTCCCTTGCCAAATTACTGTCCTGCCAGTAGCATCTGACAGACTGAGAAACCCATTTGAATGCAGAGGTATGTACCCAGATTCACCAAACAGGGCATTTCAGGGTGTGGGTGTTTAAAATTAAAACTATGTTTTGGCAAATACAATTTATATCAACAGAATGTAAGCCTGTAACTTTCCATCTGCAGTCAAATTACAGTCATAAAATATCCTCTACCTGACTGCAGGGACCAGCCTGGCAGTCAGAAATGCAAGTTTATTTTGAGTTTCACTCATGAATCTATCAGATGAGGCAAAACTTTACCACTTTTGAGCTTGTACCCTACAGAGAATTTAAACTGTCCTACAACTATGGATTGTAAATCCCTGACCTGGCATTGTAGTGAGAGATATTTACTTGCTGTTTCCCTGCTACAACCATAGAAAGTGCTTTCTCTTGATCAGAGTCTACAAAATTAATTCCTACAGATCTCAGGCTAGCTGGTGGTTTAGTTAGCCTCTTCTCTTTTTGCCATCAAAAGAAGAGTACAGCATGAATAGAGGCCATGAACATGGAGAACAGTGCAGTTATTTCAAGTTCATAATTTACCAGTTGTTAATCATGCTAGTAGTTTTGTCCCGCTCTGCTCATGTGCTGAGCCTCCTCATTTCCTTTAATTATGAATTAGCTTGTCAAGCAAAAAGATTCTCGCAAAGTTCAAGGCTCTTCTGAATGTAGTGATTGTCAGCCCCGACAGCCTTTCAGCTAAGTTTATTTGGTATGTTTTAGCAACTCCATTCAAGGAAAAACAGTTTGTCACCAAGCTGAGATCCCATATTGGTCCTTGCTGCTTATATTGTGGGATAGCCACTTTCCAGACACGATTTCTTCCAAAGGACCACTTGCACCAAATACATGCCATAAAATGATTAGCCAAAAGAGGCATAGCAAGGACCAGGAAGGAGGAGACAAAAATGTGCAGCGCTTAGAATTTATTCATCTGTTTCACTTGGTTTCTCCTTCTCTTGGTAGTTTTTTTCCCTTAAACATAGATGTACCTTCCCACCTGCATAAACTGTAAATCTGACATCCCAGATTGATTTTAATTGTGCTGTTTAGTGGAAGTACACGAGGCTGAGCATCAGTATAAATACACAGACTTCTATAAATGTCTTGATTTTTTTCTGTAGTGAAGCTGTAAGTCTTGTTTGGTAATCTAAATACTGCTAAAGGGAAATTTAGACAAAAGAGTAATTGAAACACAGACGTAGAATTGTGAAATAGGAAAGACAGCTGTTACAATCTCTTTTGCCTCTAGGTATGAATGAAAAAAAAACGAGGAGCACCTCAAGTTACATTTCTTATGTTATCAGATAGTTGCAGCAAATCTTGAGTAAAAGCCATCCCAAGATGGAATATACTAGCTGCTTTCTCTAGATTTAAAACTGCAATGAAAACAGGATACTGTGTTTTCTACTCAGATCACAGTTCTATGATTTCCATTTTCATGTAATAGCCATTTGGGAAAGTCCCTTTAAATCCATAATCCACTCTCTGGTATATAAAAATCAACTTCTTTTTCATTTGTTTGCACAGACTTAAATGCTTTGCCACAGACCTGTCTATTGTTTTGCTACCTTACCTAATATTTTGTGTTTAAACTAGATTTCATGTTCCTTGAGATAGGAATCCCATACTGTATTTTGCACTGTAGAGGTGTTTAAAATACTTTGAGATGACTTACAAAATATATATATAAAAAGAAAACATAACATGGCAATGATTCTAAATTTCATGGGCCTTCATTAATACATGTCTCTACCAGGTTTTATGTCTCATACAAAGGATTCTGGGTTGGACTTGGAATTAAAGATTGCAGGTGGGTGAACTGTGAGCAAAGACTATAAGCATAATATTTCTAGAATACTTTAGTTCTATGGATCTGCTAGTAGGCTGCCACCCATATAAGTAAACACAAATCTCTTCACCCAGGTAACTGATCAGAAGACTGTGTTCAACACAGGCATGACTTAAGAATGGAAATCATTAGTTCAGGAGGCTTTTTATAGTGTTTCTTGAGCATTTAAAGATCCTGTGAAAATATTCTCTCTTTGGGAAAGAGGTTGCCTTCAAGCCATGCACGTTCCACTGTTTCTGTCTTTCTCAGATGCCTAATTTTGCCATTGCTGATACTGACGTCTGATTTTAAACACAGGGCTTTATTCCAAGCCTTTCTTGTAATTCTACATTATAGAAACTAATGTAACTAATGTCAATTCAACCATAGCATTTAATGTCACATTCTAACATAGCACTGTGCCTATCTAACCTGGCTGGGCACAGGCAGTGCTCATTTCTATGGTACCTGAGTGACCACACAGAAAATTCCTCAACAGCTTTCATTAAGAGTAAGTAGAGTAAACCAGAGAGCTGTGCAGTTTTGAGATCAAAATCCTCTCTCAAATGTGTCTAGAACCCACACTGGCTGTGCCACTCTGGTAGTTGCTTTTGCCAGAGTTAATTTTCTGGATGACAGCAAGAAGCAGAAATAATTTCTGGGAAAGCACTGCATTCTCAGTCTCTGGGCAGTGACAACAGCAGCACAAACTGACCTTTTCTATCACTGATGAATGCTCCTCATAAATACAAACAAAGCAGGAAAGCAGCTGATATTGCAACTTCTTTGGTAAAACTCCATGGTTTAGTATGTAATACGCTTACTGTGTAACATTACTACAGAACTCCAGGTTTTACAGTGGTTCACACTGTGCGAGAACATTGCCAAACACTGATTTGTGCAAGGTAGAACTGGAACAGTAGAAACCATGGGTAAATATATTACGTTGCCTTTGCTTGGTTTAGCTGCTTTGTTAGAACTTTGATATGTGTTTGCTAGTTAGCCGAGAGACTTGGAGAGCTGGATCAAAGAAAACTCTTGTGTGTGTGCATCTGCATTTTTTCATACATATATGTGCATCTGTAGCTTTATTTATCTAGAATAGTGAGTGAAGAGTTAGGCTTATACAGTAGTAGTTGTACAATAATATGTATAACCATTTGATTATTGACAGAAAAAAATCTTAAGGTTTTTTTTTAATTAATCCACTATTCCTGTTTTTGTTAGCTTAATGCTACTGTCTATCTGATGCTTTAGAGGTGTGACGTACTAATAGAGTATAGGCAAGAACTATAAATCATGCATAATGCCACACACCTCAGACTATACCTTTCACTGATTTACAGCCTTTGGGTACTCACCGTCTGCCTGATTTTGACTAACAGGAGGAAGGAGAAAGGAAGAAGAGTGGATTTGGGGATTGAGGGGCAGAACATGACAGTTTTTTAGATATTTTCTGTTTTGTAACCACAGGAAAGATAATCCCAAGACAGTTGAGGTAATAAATTTCTCACATTAATGTTGCTTGTTACCATTAATTCATCTTTGTTGATGTTATGCATACACTGTACCTCTGAAAATCATGGTGACGTCTTTCACAGTGTTGCTTTACAACTTCTGATGCCATTGTAATGAGTCATTATATGAAACTCCTTTATTACTATGGCTAAGAATAGAAAAATCTAATAGATGCCTGAATGGTACACATTTAACACAATAAAACATAACATGCTGTGCTATGAAATGCCTACCAGGAACTGGAAAAGCAGCATCTACTTTGGTTTTTTTTTTTGTCTTTTCAGCTGTGGTCTGAATTGCTTCTCTTCAGCATTGGAAACTTGCATAGGAGTGCTGTCCTGCTCCTGTGCTGCAAAGTCCCACTTAGGCTGCATTTCATCAGACTCTGTGTTAGGATTTGTTGTCAGCATGACTTGCTGGCTTCACTGACTCCTGTTGCCCTCTGCAAGATGAGTCTTAAAGCAGGTCAATGCACTTGTTCTCTCCCACTAGAATCACTACATCACTACCATGGACATTCCCCCAGTAGGATGCTGTGAAAAAGCATGGTCTTTAGGAAAAGATAAGTGAGACATCAGGACAAGTGCTTTATTATGAACAACAGGTTTTAATTTTATTTTTTTTTCTTTTATGAAAAAATCTTCTGAGCACCCAGATTTGATTTGGAGGTATCATTAAGAAACTCCTATTTTCATGTTGCATGGGTGGAACTACATTACTGTAATAGCTCAGCAAATATCCTTTGAGCATGTAGCATGTTGTAAATTTGCTGTAATAGAAGAAAATATTTCTGGACACTTTAGGGGGAGGGGAGGTCTCTTTACTGTGATTCCCCAAGTTTTGCTGTGGAAATCAAGGCATAGTCAGCTGCAGGTAGTAGGAGGTTGCAGCTCCCATCTCCGAGCATTCCTGTTCAATATATGATGCCTTCTGTTCAATCTTTGGTGTTTCTACACGTTTCAGTATTCAGATATTCAACTTTAAAAGCATTCCCCAATTTAACACAGATCCCCTGATGCATCGCTAACTAGGGAGGATAATTAGATGAACCAGGCACACAACGATGTTCCACTAAGGATAGTCTCTGTGGCAAACCTTTGAAAAGCAAAATACAAACTCCCACTGGAACACAGAAAGAAGCAGTAACCATATGGGGATTGTGATGTTGAATATATCAGAGAAATCAAGAAATATGTATCTCGGGATAAGTCAACATATGGCAGGCATCAGCAAGGCTTTGACATTCTCAGCTTAAGCTGTGTGTTTCTTACACAGGTCACAGAAAAATGATAATGCCAGGAAAAAAATATGAAAGATCAAAGTCTGCACATGAGTTAAAAGCAACTCAACATGTGGGTGTAGCAAATAGTCCATGGAGCGAAATGAGCAGTGTAATATATTGCAAGCTGGCGCTTCTAACATCAGATTGCTGTTCCCCCGGCCTACAGCCTGGCTTCCTGACCACCAGTATTTGCATCATGGAGAAAAGAGTAATCAGACCTCATACTGCAGGACAATCAGTCATCACACGATGGGATAATTAGAATGTCTCTTTGCCCGAATTTTATACCATGCTGATCCCTGTGGTTTCTGAAAATGCACTTTAAACAAAAATTAAAACATTGCTTTTTTCTCCTGCCCTGCTCCCCTCTTCTAAGGAATTGCATTCTCACTCTTTTATCTTCTTCTGTCCAGGACCACTCAGCAAGTCTTGTACGCTTTAGAGAACGCTTCCCTTCAACTGAAGCGTCGGACACCAGTCCCTGCCAACAGCAATGTAATTGATTTGACAGAGCAACAGATGGGTGACAACATCTATGCTAGGAATAGTTTCCTCTCTTTCTGGAGGCAGTTCATACATTCAAGAATGGGTCAAATCTGTTTTGCAATGCACCAGTCTGTCATTCAGTAAAAGTGAGTTAGCAATTTCCAAGGTAATTCCCCTGTTTCCCTGCCAACAGCTCTGACAGGAGCCCCTGGGGAAATAACCATTAAGCAAACATCTGTGTACTTCCTATCTGTCAGCATCTCAACAGCCTCAGAAGCGGGGGTTGACATGAAGGACCTGCCAGCTTTACCAGAGCCCAGATTCTGAGGCAGCTGAGATTAGCAGAAACACTGATTTAACAGTGATAAAGACCTGGAGATATCCTGAACTACACAAAGTAGCAAACTGCTGTTTTCCTAAATGTATTATGTTCACCTTGATGCAATATATGTCAATTTTTACAATAAAAATCTCCCTTGAGAACCTGCTGGATTAGTATTGTCATGTGTCTAGTGTCATGTGCCTGG
This sequence comes from Aegotheles bennettii, assembly GCA_013398125.1. Classification (NCBI taxonomy): domain Eukaryota; kingdom Metazoa; phylum Chordata; class Aves; order Caprimulgiformes; family Aegothelidae; genus Aegotheles; species Aegotheles bennettii. The sequence continues at coordinate 92,824 of VZRW01007108.1, read as the reverse complement.
TGATGATACATCATATTGTCATCTTGTCAAAATGATTATTGGAACTAAAAAAGCCAAACTTTTAGCACTTTCATAAATAAAATGCACAAAGGGTTATTTTTGTTTGTCAGCATCTGCTATGTTTTAGTAATTTGGCTCTGAAGGAGGAGGGAAAATTAAAAACAGGTTGCGGAGAAAGACAGGTAAGGAAAACTATTAATCTTGAGAAAAATAAGACTGCGATCAACCTTAAGATTAAAATCACTCAAAGATCAATGGGCAATTTTATTTTCACTTAAGAAAGAAAATGATAAAACAACTTGCTATTTCACATTTTCAGAAATAAAATCTGCACAACAGCTGTTACTGTATAGTTTTTACAATATTTTCAGGGGAACAGAATATGTTAGCATCTTCCTTGCCATAAAATGGACTAGCAAACACTTCCAAACTACCCCTGAAATACACCTTTGCATATTGTCTTCAGTTAGACCACCAGTGAAACTGCAATCTTATGTCACTTAATATTTATTAAAAACAGGGAGGTGTTGCAAGTGGCATTTGTGGTGGAGGCTATACTTTAGTTATCTTAATGCAAACTTGTAATCAAGTTGAAACAAGTTGAGAACATTTGATATTTTGGATTTAGATGTTATACAAGCATCTCAGTTGAACAAAAGTCAACCATTAAATTTGATGTAGGACTGCTACAGTCAACCGTGGGGCATTCTTTAAGGCATCTTAGGTTGATGTGCCTACTCTGTGTCTCACCCATGACAGCATGGTTGATTTGGCCTGCCTGCTACTGCAGTCAGTGGAGAGAATTAGAGATTATTTTCAATACACATAAAATAAACATCTACCAACTTCAGTGTTCAGCCTATTTCCCACTGACGACATAGTGAGCCAGGATCTGGCAGCAGATGATCTAAAGCATTTTGTTGTCTCCTGATTTTAGAAACTGTGATAGACACCAACCTTACTTGCAGGCCAGTTGGTTAATGTGGCCCTGAGTATTCATGTTTCACCAGGTCCTTTCTGTCTCATCTCCTTCACATAGGTAAAAAACCCTGCAACCATTACAAGAACATCTCCTTGACTACAGATCATGATAGCCTGAAGTGCCAGGCCCTTTCATGAGCTCCTTCATACATATAGTTCTGGCCAAAGGATCATTTTCTGCAGCTGAATAATAAGCCTCTTTCCTTATCCCGCTGAGAGAATATCTGAAATGAGTAATAGTTAAGCTTAGAAATCATTGCCTTTAAGTTATTGGGACAGTCATTTCCCTAAACAGCTACCACTGGGAGCTGTGCAGAGTTAATGCTTGGAAAACAACAAATAAAATGCCCTGGATTATTAGTCAACTTGCAGCTCGTGTTTCCGGGGTTGCCAGTATTAACAAGGACATGAAGGGAATAACAGCATTCTCTTTGAGCAGATGTTTTAATCACTCTGGGGTGATTGGGAACCCCCAAATGTTGGCCCATCACCCAAACAGTTTATATGCAAGTATGGAAGTTCTCAAACACACCATCGCTCAAACCTGAATCTGACAAATGCAGAAGATTACGGGATTTCTTGCTGGGTACTAGTCATGGGTCCTAGTCTAGTTTGAAACAAAAAGAAAGGTCAGTTTAATTGGGAATTCAGATTTCATGAAATATGTAGGATAATGTATCTACATACATATGTATGTCTAGAAACATATGTATGTTTATACTATTGTTCCCAATTCCAGAAAGGCAGAAAGAATACTGGAGCTTGCTGCCTGTTCTAAGCAGGGGCTCATACTAAACTACAGTTGTGCCAAAACTTTCCCCAGATATTTTTTAAGATTTTGAAATTACCAACCCTGTATTCAGGGTTCTGCTGCTCAAATACTTCTCCAGGTCTATAGTTGGGAACAATGTTTTTGATAAGGGAGCTACCTTTATTTCCTTCCATTTAAATAAACCTTTTCACCAGTCCTATATAAGAACATGGACAAAGAAAATGTTTGTGTAGTAATGACAAGCTTTATTTCCCTTTCAGTAGACTGAACTTGAGAGTCAGAGAACAGAACCATCCCCAGAAGAAAGACCTCAACACTGGAGTTACAACAGCACAAAGAGGACGAAAGTTGCCGGGAGCAGAACAAGAAAGCTGTACCAGTAAACATACGGGAAAGCTAAGTGCACATATCAATAGGAAAGCTGCTGACTGGGAATATTTGTATACCCCTGCTGTTATTTTCAGTGTTTTTGCTGAAAAACACATTTCTTCTAAGAGCCTCAATTGCAAAGGCAATGCTTTTTTATCCTCCTAGTAGGTTTTAACCTAGACAAAACTATGACAGCATCAAAAGCATAGGTAATTCCTTTCTTCACTCCATTCTTTTCTAAGGGTAGCTGTTTCCATCTGATATTATCATTAATAACCAGAGAAATCAAAATATAACTATAATGTGAGCTCTTATATTTGCAGCAAATTTCTTCTGATGCTATATTGCTTAGGACATGGCTAAAAGACCATTATGACATATATTCTATTTATATTCATAAAACCCCATTTATCTGTTTATTAATAGTGAAACTATTAGCTTAAAGATACATTTATAAAAGAAAGTGTCACCTCTGTTATGTGATGCTGAAGCCTGAAATGGTGCAAGTAGCAATAAAATCACACTATGTCAGCAACTTAGCAAAAATATCTTTTTGCCCAGCAGTTGATAACAGAATGTGATAATGTCAAACCTGAATTAAAAAAACCAAGGATATTTATGTAGTGGTCCAGCACAGAGCACACAGCATAAAGAACACATGTGTCAGAAATATATCTGTTTGTACCACATCCTCATTTCTTAAAATACACATCGTGTGTGTTCGTTTCATTGGACTGTTAGAAAGCTAGATCTTCTGAGATCCTTACAGTGGCATCAGTTTAATATATTACAATGATGGACTGATACTAAATTGCCTTGTTAAACAGAATGGACACGTAGAACTGCACCAGGGAGCCTCAGGTGTACCTTAAGCAAATTTCTAATATTCTTGCCATGCCCCTCACTGATATAATCAAGTACATTTGTTTGTACATGATCTCTCCATACATGTTGTGCCTAATGAAACCATGAAATCAAGCTGCAAAATGGTTATTTATCAAAAATAAATACCTCTGAATAGAGCTCAGACTTGGTCTCATGCAGTCTCTAAGGCAAGGGCAATTAGGAGTAATTGTTGCTAGAAACACTTCTATATGGTTTTCAAGCAGCAACCGTGGAATCTGCAACAAAGCTTACAGCCTAAGAATACAACAGACTACATTTTCAAAGCTCACAAGTTCCCTTAATCAAATTAGGGATCTCTCATTAGCGAAGTGTGTGCATGAACACAGCTTATTTGCTTGTAGCCATTTGCATACATCAGATATGCAGAAATATGTGCAAGTATGCATGACCTACAGGCAAATAAGTCTTTATATTAAATAAGCAGAGCTGTATCTCAACCTATTTCTTGACCCGTGTGTGAGCTCCAGGCAGTAGGTCACACAATTTGAGAACAACCGAGGCAGTAGCTAAGGGTAAACAGGAGAGTGGGCAGCAGCTCCTTTCTTCTAAAAACCACACCACAAGCAGTAGTGAAGGACTATGAATGAAACAAGGGACAGACAAGCAAGTCTCAGGTAAAAGCATATGTATGATCCAACAGATGTGAAAATGTGAGAGCTGTTCTGCAGTGCACAGAAGCATGGACCATCTCTCTTTTCTCCTTGACAGACACACAATGGGAAAACTCAGGATGGCTTTTGTAGAGGAAATAACCACCTCACAAATACATTCGGTGCCTTGAAGAAGTCCATGAGCATAAGGATACCAGTGATCTAGTTCGTATATCAAATTTAGAATTCCAGAAAGCTTTTGATAAGGTCTTTACAGAATCTTACTCTGCTATGGGCTACCACCTGAGACAGGACAACGCAGAAAGCATACCGTAATGCTCAACAAAGGCTCCAAGAAATGGAGCTGTCAGAGGATATAGAATATCCTTTCATAAGGAAATAGCTGTTCAAGTGATAGGAAACCAAATATACCTTTTATATTCTCCTCTTATATACCTTTTATATACCTCCTCTTGCCAATATGATTTTATCCCAGATATGGTGATATTTCAGTACGAAGCAATAGCACTATCTCCCTTGTACACATGCTGTGAATCTTCACATTCAAAAAACACAGGGAGGCGTTCTATCAAACAGCTACAGAAGGAAGCATTTCCACAAACACATCGATAACAACCAGCTCGCGTCCTCCCTGCGAGCCAGAAGGGAACCTGCACAGGAGTCAGGCAGTTTGTTGCTGAGAGGAGTGAAGATTTGTGAATATTCCAGTTTCTCACCGAGTCACAGTCTCTTCAAGAAGAAAGCTTAAGAAGTTAAACATCAACCTTCCAATGCAACAATTTAAAAAGCAGACAATAAAGAACAGCCTGGGACTGAAGTTGGCACTGCATAGATGAGACACGTGCAGCTTCCTAGTGACTCAGCTGCATATTAAGGGCTATTTTTGTGATGCACACACTCTTATTAAATGTTTTTTGCTTTTTTTCTATACACCTTGGTTCTTCTGACATTTTTGAAACAAAACCCACATGCTTTTCCAGCTATAAAAGGTCAGCATATTATAGGAAGAGAAAAAGGGAGAGAAAATGGCAAAGCATAGAAATACAGACTCAAATAAGCTCCTACAGGATTATTTCTATTTTGCCTCGAACCATAAAGCAACCATTGCCTACTTTCCAGGAGATTTAATTTGCTTAGCACAGCCTATGAAGATATTTAAGCAGCAGCTAATAGGGGGTAAGTTACAAAATGAGTAAGTAACAAAAATGTCCTGTTTATGTGCATTTTGCTCCATATTGTGAAGACAAAATGATTGCAATTTGGTGTGTATCTAGTCTTTCCAACTCATACTCAAACAATGTGTCATGGTGTTTTGGACTTCAGTTGCCACTGCACATTAGCAAGTGAGTCCATCACTTAGAATTAGAAAAAAATTTGAAATAAATCCCTAGGCTGTAGCATCGAAACTGACTCTGCACTCTGCTATTGTTTGCAAAGGTAGCTGTATTTCCACTCCAGTCTGCACTCTTTTCATGATCCCTGCCTGTTGATGATGATTTTACAAGCCTAAGCACACAGATAAGCTGGACCCTTACCAGAGCAAGGAGAAAGAATATTTCTTCTTAGCTTTGCTCTCATCCAACTGTTGTTTATTTTCTTCTCTCTATGCTTTGTATTTTTTATTCTTGTATAATATATCCAACACTTGCTACAAATTGCATTATCTTGAATACAATGAAAATTTTGCCAGAGGGCTACAACAGAAACTTCGCAAAGCCAAGAGGCCACGGATTTGTCAAGATAGAGCAAAAAGCATCTAATCTTCTTTTTAACTTGGACACATGGCCTGGGAATGCAGATGGCCTCAGCGTGCACTACTTCTCACTGACTGGATTATACAACTTTCTGGCTTACATTCAGCCCATACTTTATTAGGCAAACACCATTTCAAAAGTAAGGCTTCCTTGCATTGGTATTCCCACATATCAGAAGTGTCACAGTTTAGTAACTGAGGTGAGTGGCAGCCTATGCTCCAAAATCCACACATCCGTTTTTTCAAACAAACAGCAGGATCCGACACTTAAAAATCCCATTTTTACACTCAAATTTAATAACTGTCAAACTTATTAATGATTGTATGTCTAATCATCATAAAATAAATTAGGTCTAATTATATTATGGCATTGTATGATTTACTGTGACATCTTAGCTTGATCTCACAACTTGTATAGTACCTCTGTGTTTCAAGTTTGACTTCTCCCCTTTCTGGGTAGGACAGGTTAAATACTTTTACAAAAGGAATAGCATGACACAGCTACACCCGCTTAAAAGATGACACAACAGAGGAACGTATTGTTGTTAGTGGGGAACAGTCACTGCTTTAGGGCATGAAGTTCTGAAATCCAGGTAAGATCTACAAAGATCCTGTTTGATATATGAGACTGATAAGCCAGGTAGACAAAGGCCTAATATTCATGAATCAAACATTCAGTGCTCCCAACTTCCATGGTAGCTCAAATGAGATCCACGCTAAATACCTCTGAAAAATCAAGTCTTTTTGGTTTGTTGGAAAACAGATCCCCAAGTCTCAAAATATTTGCCCCCTTTTTTTTTTTTGGTGAAATAAAGTGAAATACTCATTCATACACTTCTTCCAGAGAGTGCTGTGGCACATTCTGGTAGCAACGTACAGCAGCTGATGTTCTCAGCATTCGCAGTAGCTTCATGGATGCCCACTGCCCAGAAGGTTACTGTCAAAGTCACCAGCATTTTCTGTGTTGATATTAAAATTGTGTCGTTATGAGTTAATACATCAATGATGATGATACTCATTTCCTTGCCATGCTGGGAAATAATCCAGTTGTGCCAAAACTCTTCTATTCTCACACGCAACACATGAGCAGCACCAGACAGGCTCTTCCATTATTTTAACAAAACTACAGACAAGCAGTTAAACACAAAAGATCACTTTATTTCTCAAATGACACCCCTCTCATTCTTGAAAAGGTGCATTTCTAATTGTCACTATTTTAAATAGATTCTACTTTTTCCTGAAGTTAAATACTTTAAAGAAAAATCCCCCAAGATATAAATACAAAGCACAACAGTTTCACCTTATGATTTATGTTGAGTATTGTCTGGTCCTGCATCCACTCTGGAGAGTTTTGCTGTTCCTTGACACTCTTAAAAAAGAAATCCAGAGCCAGCCTTCCTTGCTCTCCAGAACCCTCTGCTTATCAGCTGTTAATACAAACTGTTAATACAATGCTAGAGCATGCACAGAACAGCTTTTAGCAGTTTAATACTTCTATAACTTTCATTACAAATACACATTGTTACTAAGGATATAATTGTGATGCTTCTTTTTCTAGATGCTCATAGAAAATGTCATGTTACAAAATGCTTGTTTGATGATGTGCATGTCTGCTGGTGAAAAGGAAATCAGTACTAACAAGGTTTGCTGGGTTGTTCAATGGATGACTTACAAAACCAGACAATCCCCAGAGTTATTGACTGGATCACTGCAGCACAATTTGCAACCATACCTGAAACCTAATTAGCCCAAATGGTTGGCAATGCATATCCATTGCAGTATAAAATGTTACCAGGGTCATCAGAACATGCCAAGTGGGGTTTATTCTCATATGATGAGCACAGTCCAATACAATAGCACAGCTCCTGATAACAGCCAGGAATGGAGGTCTGACGACACAATTTTTATGCCGGTTGTCACAGTAAAGGAGAGGTGAAAGGAGTCCAGTGCAGGCAGTATCTTGTTCCTTCAAGAACTGAGACTACAAAGTTGAAGTGCTTCCCATATCAGAAGCTGCAGTCCTGAAAAGTTTTTCTTGAAAGAGTTGCCAGTATGAGCCTGAATGGGTGTGGCTGTGAAGTCATCCCAGTTATGTGTCTCACTTGAGACAGTATTCTTGAAAATGCAATCAGGGTCTGGCAGGCTGATTTCACTACATACACATGCATTTAAAGAACATTCAAAGACTATGAGAAAGTCTGAGAATTTCAGCTGAAACTCGTACCTGTTCACAAGAAGGTCTGAGGTAGTTTAGAAACAATCTGCATTTAGGAAAAATGAGAAAGAAGGGATTTAATGAACAAAACTTTCAAGATACAGTAACTGCTACAGAGAAGGGGAGTGTAACCATGTAGTTTTAAACTACTGTCTGTCAAGAAAGCGGAGCACTGACAGAAACGAGTGAAAAAGTTCATTAAAAGTTAAACTTCTATTTAGCCTGGCTCCTTATATTTAATTCATGATCTTTGAAGGAACAACACTAACATTCACTTCAGAAAGAAAACCAATGAAATAATGAAATTGAGCAAAGCAGAAAAGAAAGAAAATTTTGCAATATATTGGAAAGCTTAAATAGACACAGGCACTGAATTGTGAAGTAACGCTATACTTCCCAAAATGGGTTCCCGTTGCTCAGTGAGATGTTTGAATCTCCAGGCAGCTGAGATACCTTCACACAGGAACATTGAAGAGTTACAGATTCTTTTGAGGTTCACTTTTGATGATGCAGTTTATTTAGAAAACAACACTTATGTACAACTAACACAATGAGCAATGCACAAGTAACAAATTGAGCATGTCTCCGATGCATCATGGTGAGCGAGAAATACTTAAATTTGTATTTGAACTTAGATAAACCTGCACAAAGCCTGACCTACGGCTTAAGTCAACAGAAAAACCTCTTACTGATTTTTGTCTTACAGGTAACAAACAGAGTGCAAACAGATTATGGAAGTACAAGCTCCAGAAGGGACAGTATTTCCCATATCCATAGACAGCCAAATTTAAATTTTGCTCACTAGCACTCTGACAGCCTAGTGGTTGTTGCCTTTAAAGTTTGATGTGACTCAATTCGGATAAGGGTATTTTATTCAGCATATGACAAAGAGATAAAAATAAATAAATTTTTTAAATCCTTCATGCATCACAACTTGGAGGAAAGTTAAGGGAACGCCACAGCAACAGTGATATGATGCTAAGTAGAGAAGAAAAGAAAAGGAGTAACAAGCAGATTGGGGGAAGCACATAGGAAAAAGTAAGAGCTATGAGGACTGGAGACAAAGAAAACTAGCTCAGACCACAAGAATCATATCTTCATGTTGCTTCTCCCATAATAACTACTAAAGCCTTGCTCCTTATCTTCTCTGCTTCTTTCTCTTTTTACTGCTCACATCGAGATGAGTGATAGATTCCTTAACAAAATCCCCTAAATTAAAAAAAAGGTGATGTAGAAACACATCTTTGCAGACACTTCAACTCCAGTAACACATTTTCTGAGCTATATACGCACAGATGCACACATGTCCATACCAATCTTTCCCCCAAACTGCTCCTTGCAACTCCAGCTCTTGCTGTCAGAGATGTTTCTAATCATCAAAGTCCCATGAACTTTGTATTACTGAATAAAAACATTCAAAGTATTTGCCACTCAAGATGAATAAGTGACATAATTCCTGAAACAGATTCAATTCATGCAACACTGATGCCCTTGTTATTAAAACTGACATTATTATCCTTGTTATTAAAAATAGGATCTTGGCCTGTAGAAAGCAGAAGAAACCTGCCCCTGTTCTCCAGCAATGAATCTGCCATGATTGTTTCAAAAGCTGCTTTGCAGCATGACAAATCTCTGAGAAATTCCTGTGAAAATTCTATCTTTCAGCAGCTGAAAATAACTAAAAACCCCAACAGACAGCTACAGAAGATACCAAAAAAACAATTCTGTGGACTAACCAAGCTTCAAAAGCACAATCTAGAATTTTTATGTAAGGACAAAAACTTCTTAACATCTATTGATATAATTTTTGGTGTACATCACCTGTCATCTCTGTACTCCCGAGCTATAGTCACTAGGTGATTTGATATGAAGGAAATGAGGGATTCCTGGTAAGTGCACAAGTTCCCTGCTTCCTCTACAGAAAGAAGCTGTAGTAACTATTATTCACTCGGACTACATGGCACATAGTTTTAGATGCACAAACCCTCATCTGAACAGTAATACTGCCCAACTTACTTGATGTTTCAGAAGACACCGGGTACTTTTTGGACACACATTATTTGCTGTAAAAGACCATACAGGTCAGTTTTGTAAATACCTCGGACTGCTTAATACAGACTGAGGTTGTTGGTGTAGATCTGCCAGTTTTCAGGAGTCACTGGATAATTCTGAAAATCACGAGAAACTAGGTTATCTTCTTTTAACTGAGGGATGAGTATCTGCACAAAAAGAACAGATGTGACAAGATAATAAATACAAAATAGATGAGTGAAAGTATTTACATTGCACCAACAGTGCAGATCTCCTCCTCTATGGTAGCCCAGGGCCTAAAGCAGCAGGAGGCACTGGAGAGGAGTGTTTATACCTGTGCAGTGAAGTCACCACTGCTTCAGATTTTTAGACAAAGTAATCCAAACTTCAAGTCCCATGACATTTATGTAATGAGTAAATTGCAATTTTTTTCATAACACTGAGTATTATTCTATTAGGCTGGAAGGAATGGGAAAAGAAGCAATTCTCTGATGTCCAATTGGGTGACAATGTCTATAATGTTGTGCGGAGCTGATTCTTCACTTCCTTCTACCATTTGTATGTATTGTAGCAATTAAACACAGTGTTATAAAACTGGTATGTGGTTGTACTGGCAGTGGTAAATAACAGATACCTGCAGTTTCCTTGTATTACACTGCAGTTTTTCATTTGGGCTTTCTTTATCTAAGAAAAGTTGCAGGGTGACTTTAAAACTATTTTTCTAGTAAGCACTTTCAAAATCAAACACAGACTCAGATCCTATCATGAAATACAGGTGGGACATCGACATTACCTCAGCCAAAGTTTTGCAACCTGTGAAAGGCCCAAGAAAAACCTGCAGCACTTTTTTAAGCAGTTAACAAAAGTCATACGAAGATGAATGAGTGAAGTTTACAGACAGAAAGTTTTGCTCTGTAAACACTGCAAGCCATAGCATACAAGGTAGCTATGAGGAATATAGGTGTGTTCTTTGGACTGCACCCCTGTCTTTTGAGATGAGCATTTAACTTGCTGTTTTACACCCCTCACTACAGCAAATTGCCAGTACTTACCAACTGGGCAAAACCCAGCTTTCAATCTGCTCGCCCATATCTTGCTTAAAAATTTACACTTTTTAAGCAACTATAGAGTTAGCATCCTGCCATACCATGACTTTAGTATTTCATACCTGCCTGCCGAGAAAATGATTTTTATTTTTATTTTTTAGTTTTGGAGCTTTAGAACCTGTTCTAAATTCAAGCTAAATAATTAGCTACTAGCTCAATTTAACATACACACATACATATGAATATTTAGGTACTCCTAAAACCTGACCCAGGACTTTTATTTCTGCATCCTGAACAAAGCTTTGTGGAGCTTCTATATATGTCTGAGTGAACTAGTAGAAATGACAACAGCAATCAGTTCAGATAGAACTATATATTCTAACCCAAATACATCGTTAACTGAGAGGTGGGTATGGGAACCAGGCCTCAAGCATCCTCTGGGATCTACAAATTATCATTTCTGAGGCATGGTTTAGCCCGCTGGCAAGTGATAACATGACATACAAGCCTAAACATTTACTCTTCAATACATTAACTCTTACTGGCTCTGATTATTTGCTGACTACTCCAGCCACAACAACAAAATTACTATTGCATTCACTTGTCCCTTTCACAGTATATTAACTCCTGTCAAAATATAAGCCAATTAATACTTTCATGGAGAACTGCAATGTGTAGGCACGTCTACTTTCTGTGACATCACATCTGAGTTCTAATTCCCTATCGAGTGTCTCTGAGCAGGTGTCACTGTATAACCAGAACTACCAACACACAACTATCAGATATCAATGGCGTTAACTTTGACTTCTAATTTTTGCACTGACTCCAGCTGTAAAAAACATCGCTGAATAATGAGCAGATGCTTGCATGCATGTGGTAGGAAAACTTAGTTTACTTGAAGTGGAACAATTAAAGACATCTTCTGCTTTCTTTCATGGAACCCAGCTCTCATCAAGTCAGATACTAAACTGAAAATTTTCTAATTTAAAGTTATCATTAGTAAAGATGAAGATGCATTAAATGAATTTGAATTTTTCATCAATGCTGAGAAGCACTGAGCTCTTTTGTGAGTTGTCATAATAAAAAACTCCCTGGTTTTCATGGGGAAAAAAGAAAGAAATCAAGCTCTAAAGAAAGGAAACGGCAGCGAAGAACAGTTCCTTCTCTAACAAAATTGGTGATTCCTCCTCTGTATTGTCTTTTACATTACACTTGGATTAATTTCTCTCATTGGAATTCCATTTAACATGCTGCTTGAATTTGTTTTAGAGCTGATTGGCAATGGCTTGAAAACAGCACAATTTTTGCTCACTTCAGAAATTAATTTTCCCCGATAAATCAGTTTTAAGGAGTTGATATTTGTATGTAAATTTCTGTGAATAAAAATCTTCTCAATGCACTTGGAATACGTTGATTAAATAAAGAGACTTTAGAAAAAGCTTTGTTGAGCTCTACATGAGTTGAGCCTAAGCCTGGATTCAACCTTTGGAAGAAAAACTGAGAAAATGAGGCCTGGGGAATTTAGAGATACTAAAGTACTAAATAGAAATAATGGCTTAATAGTGACAATATAGTTAGTTCCCTTATGTAGAAATCTAACAACAGGTCTATTTTATAGCTTCTGACAAGAAAGCAATGAACACCTAGTTAGTTCTGCTGTAACTCTGTTGCAAATAAAATATGAGCAAGTGATAACACAGTTCTGAATAATTATAGTATTTAATCTCTGATAAAACCCTGGTATTAAGTCATAACCACAAAAAAAATAATAAAATTATTTCAGAAGACTATACAAGAAATACATCTGAAATTGGGAGTCAATAAATACAGACAATAATTAGAAAGAATGAGAACACTCACACCAAACCACAAATCAGTTCTGTGGGGTATCTTCCTCTTTCACTAGTAATTCATTGCTGACATGATGTTTAAGCAGAGACCTATACTAGGCAAGACAGATATTAGGGGTGTTTGTTGGCCTGTAGTGTTAGATGACCAAGCAGAGTTCAGATCCCTTAAATATGTCAACATTATTTCTTTGAATAAAAAGGTAAAGGATTCTCACTAGAAAATGTGAAGTCGTGGCAGAGCTTGTCTTAAAAGCCTGGGAGCTCTGTGATCACACTGGACTCACCTCAGTTCAAAGAGGAACTCTACAGAAGAAAATAAAGACTGTGAGAAAGTCCACGTATGACTGGGAATCAGCCTAATACTTAAAAATTTTTATTCGTCTGTATGAAAGGACAACGCAAAGCTGTGTTTTGTTTTGATTGATTTTTTGGAGTGGGGAACTGGAGGGTCTACAGGACCTGACAGTTTTTGCTTGGGAATCTTTCAGATCTGTTCGTTCAGATTCTTGGCAGAGTGTCAAGGTCATGGGAAATAAATAAGACATTTCTGTTCAACAGTGAGTCATAGGACAAGATCAAAAAGATTTGCAGCCGCTTATAGTCTACAAGACTTATTTGTATCATAAAAATTAATTGTGCACATCAAAGATCACAAGCTGAAAATCCTGTTCTTTCTCCGAGAGCCTACGCTCAGAACAGCTGGCACAAACTTTTTAATTTTTTTTTTAAACATTCTCTACAATGGTTACTATTAAAGACTAAGGAAGTTATGCCCTTTGCTTATCCACAGCTTAAGAAAAGCAAACGCGTTTGATCAAACTTCAAGGAAATTCCACCACTGACATGGAAGAACTTATCTACCAAAAACAAGACATGCTCCATGCATATCTGTAGTTCCAGCATGGATTACAACTGGAATACAAAAGTCTTCTGGTTTTACTTTTCAAAGGACAAAAAAACCCCACAACTTTTTGCACCTATAATTAAACAAGAGAGTTCTGACTCCAGTAGCTGACCTCAGTTCTTTCCTGCTCCAAAGGCTGTTAAGCCATAAGGTAATCAGCACCACAGGACCAGGTGCTGGCTGGCACGAGCAGTATCCTGCCTCGCAACTCCAGGCTGCCTGAGGCAGCTGTGGCACATATTATAAGCTATATATAATGCGAGGGGCATGCATCTTATCCGACAGACACACACAAGTCAGAAGGCAGCAGTGGGAAGGGAGCGGGCTGCATGCAAATGTCAGAACCCAACTGCAATTTGACAATGAAAAATACTGTAATATTATTGATAAAGCCTAATCAATTTTATTTGAAACAAGAAAAAGGAAGCTTTTCTGCTTTGAAGTTTCTACTGATTCATTGCTACGACTTGTTATATTTCTTCCTGTTTTTAGCACAACCAGTATCCAACAGGGAAATTCTTTCGTATTAAGTAGTGTGATAAATTAACATACTATTTGCTACATTGATATAACTCATTTTATCACTACCGTTATGCAAAGAAAAACCGTATTTATCCTACCCTAGCTTTGTTTTCTTCTGACAAGCCTATTTGTCACCACAGTAAAATTCCAAGTTCATAAAACTGGATAGCTGGCATTTCCAATATAATATACTTTACAAGGAGTAACAACCCACCTAATTAATTTTGCCAATTACATCTGCATTTGTCTTAAGACAAAACTGCGTTATTCCATACTGGAAGACCAGTGGAGAGCTCTTCCTAAAAGTCACGTAGATCTGGAGAGTAAGACTGAATCATCATCAGTGTGGAAACACTCAGAATAAGCACAGTAGCAAGCAATGCAATCCAGACAGACGTAGATGGATTACAAATTCTGTAAGTAAGAGGCAGATCTTTTACAATACAGTGTAAAAGCACTATGTTTTATGAAGTTTATGCACACACAACCTTTGAATTTTTAGCTCCAGACTGTAAAATATGTTTTTCTTGGAAAAAAATAAGTATCTGCAAATTCTTTTTGTATTCTAAACAATTGCTTGTCAGGCACCACATGGAGTTCCACTTTTCTAAACTTAACAATTCTGATGATCTGTTGCAAGTTTTCTTAGAAATACAGGTAAAATTTAAGTAATTGTCTCCAGGAGTGAAAAACATATTTTTCTTCAAGATGGATGCCTGATTTAGGAACACTTACACTTTTTGAGTGTTAAGAAATGACAATTTTGTACTTTGAAAAGTCAATTAAGGTCAAGATTAATATAGCATTCACTAATTAGTTTGTTGATATCATGAAGACTTTTTTTGTCACCCCACTGATGAACAGGGAATTTGCATCTCAGCAGGTAAACATGTTTGATACTTCCTTAATCTACTGCACAGCATTTGCTACAGCCAAAAATAAGAGACAAAGTGGAAAACAGAGTCAAAACAATTTAGAAAGCGTATTACTAGTTACAAAGGAATATGAGTGAAGAATAACGTTTAAAAATAACATCTATTCTGGGCTGATGTGTTCCATAAAGATATTCTTTGCTAATGGAAGCCTTCAGGAAACAAATACTTATTTCATATGCCTTCCATTCTGCTTGAGTCATTTTACATTTCCGCTGTAGCTCTGCCTTTTATTTCCTTGTGTTCTCCTTGCCTTGGTTAGATTAGAGAGGTAGGGTGTTAATGGGGTACTTGATGAAGATTGAAGACCTATTTTCTCCCCCCTTGGAG
The DNA here is from genome assembly GCA_013398125.1 of Aegotheles bennettii. Classification (NCBI taxonomy): domain Eukaryota; kingdom Metazoa; phylum Chordata; class Aves; order Caprimulgiformes; family Aegothelidae; genus Aegotheles; species Aegotheles bennettii. The sequence goes on along the minus strand of VZRW01007108.1, from coordinate 77,602 downwards.
GTCAGCCTGATTTGAACAAATTGAGGAGAGCGAAGCAGTCCCTTCATGTCCTTGGGAAAAGCCTTTTCCATTTCAGCACTTCCAGCTTTCAGACACAGTCCCCTTTGTTCACAGAGAAAAGGAAAGAAAAGGTGCCAGCACAAGAAGGTTCTGAATAACTCCATTTAATGTCAGTAGGGCTGCAAAAGCTCCCTTTCAATCTCCTTTACTGTTGGTGAGCATGTGAATGCGAGGTGGATCCAGGAGGGGAATGCAGGGAACTAGTGCTTGCAGCTCGAACAGGGCGAGAAACAATCTGTTGTCCACCAGTCCCCACCTCTGTTGTTGCCACTTCCTTACTACTCTCATCCTTGTGGGTACCGTTTTGTGCTGGGCACTCAAAATGCACACAGTGAAACACCTGGAGAGAACAAAAAATCAAGATAAAGCAAAACAATTAAATGCTGGCAAAAGCATGATCAAAGTAAGATGAAGTCTATGTAGAAGTATGCAGGCCAGGTCAGTGCCAAAGTACTTAGTCAAATGAGAATGTTTCAGCATGAGGTCAAAAATGTGGGCCATAAACATTATACAGTGATATAAGCGGAGAAAAAGGCGGCCTTCAAATTATACCAACCTTTACATATGGCACTAAAAATCAGAAAGTGGATAGAGATATTTGTAAATTATTTTTTTCTTTGCCAAGCAGCATAAATATCTACTACATGCTATCAGATGACAACAACAATTATATTAATTGTCTTAAATGTATCTTATGATCTAATTACTTCCTCAAAAGACTGGAATGTTCATACACACTAGAAATGGAATTTAAATCGTTATCAATATGATTCTATTTCAAGATTGTCCTCTGCTGTAATAGCAATGGTAGCTCTACAGACTTATCCTGCAGTATGTAGAAAGGCATTCAGAGTGTCCAAAGAGGCTGTTGCTTCATCAGATGAAATATTCCATTTCAAACAGTGATGATTTCCTGATGTTTCAAACATTACCTGGGACCACTGTACAGGTGACTGTATCTTAGAGTAAGAGGACCACCTGTTTAAACATTTTTTCCAATTTATTTTCTACTTTACTTACTCTTACTTCTACTTGCTCTTGTAGTGCCTGGGAGGAGAAGGAGGAGGAACTCTGAAATTGTTACAAAACTTCTTTCTGTATGATTTCTAATTGGTACAAATTGCACAGCTTTGCCACATACTAAACAATTAAATCTTTTCTTATACTGATTTAAAATGTGCTAGCTTCTCATGCATTGTAGGTTTACAGCTAAAACATGATGAATATTAAAAACTGAATTTTAAAATTACTGGTTTAACTTCATTTTTTATGCTTTCATGACCTCTTCTGTCATTTCTCTTGCAAGTGAATCATGTCTTTAAAGCTATTCTCACAAACAAAATAAACTTACAATCTTAACTGCCCTTTCCCAGACCCTTTTAAGTTAATGTGGGCAAAATCAAATACCATAAAAAAAGACATGGTTATACTACGTATTTATACAAGACTACAGAATAGTGTATTTCTATCCTTTCTTCAATACAACTGAAAATCCCATTATTCTTTGTGACCATCCCTGCTCAAGTGCATGCTGAGCAGACATCTGCAATAGCCCCGGGGTCTTTTCTGACGAGGTAGCTAGTTAATTCAAATTCTGACAGCATACATGAAACAAAAAAATATTCACAGTCACTGTTTTTTTTTTTAATCTCCACTATATTTTCTTGTGCATCTCATTGTAAGAATTCTTGCAGTTTTTTATATAGATACATAGCGATGCATCACTATACCTTTTTATATGCACATATGAACAGATTACAAACCTACACCCATACCCACACATACACACATGTGTGCAAAATGTTTTTTCTCTGCATTTATTCTGGAGAGTTTTTCTAAAGCTGAACTAATTTCTGCAGTGGCATGAATTCTCTCCATCTGTTACAGTTCTTGAGAAGACAATTTTTGCATTTAGCTACACTTCTTGAGAAGCCCCTTTTATACTCATCCCACTCCCATGTTTTTAAAGTAACAGTTATTGGAATTTTTCCAGCTGCATTTATCAGCATTGGGATTTGAAGAAAAGAACATTATCTCCTCAGTGTACCTCTGTAAGACACTGCTTTCCTTGAAAGGCAGTGCAGTCTAATGAATGGGATGGAAGCCTCCAAGTCAAAAGATTCACAGAATCACAGAATGCTAGGGGTTGGAAGGGACCTCGAAAGATCATCTAAGTCCAACCCCCCTGCCAGAGCAGGACAGCCTAGAGCAGGTCACACAGGAATGCATGCAGTCGGGTTTTAAATGTCTCCAGAGAAGGAGACTCCACAACCTCTCTGGGCAATTCCATATTTCTGCTGTATCCCACACAAATAGTGTTCCTCATTTAAAACTTCACTTTACATAATGACATGCATTTTTAATATACAGTATTGATACCACTGAAACTTAGCTAATACTAGAGGCTATAAAGCCTGAAGTACCCAATTCTTAAATTGTAACTTTCACTTTTACCGATTCGTTCACATTAAATTCTTAATGCTCAACTCAGCATCTGGTACATTAACAAGCCTGTGAATTTACAACATTATTTTCAGTCACTCTGCCACTTCAACATACAGAGAATACAGCTTGTGAAAGAAGCAGAGGACAGAGAAGTACAACTGAGCTCACCTGCTTCACCCAGTATCATAATTATGTATTTCAGAACATTATTACTAAAACAAACAATCCTGCATGCTTTTCTCTCAAAAAACAGAGGCGACAGTTCAACATCATCCTCTGATCAACTGCATGTTAATACTTCCCATGGATATTTTAAGAAAGGTCCGACATACAAAACAGAAGAGCCAAGTACGTATACACTGGTGCAGTAATTTGTAAGATAAAGCTCTTACATTAGCAACCAGGTGTCCTTTCCAGGTCAGTAATACTGAAGAGGAACAACAACATAAAACTTACACAGTCCAAGTATCAAGTGGCCTGCCTGACAAATACATGATGACAAGGTCTAAGGAAAAATAACCCTTTACTTTATAAAAGAAAGGATGTCTGGAAGCTCAAGAAAACAAAGTTACACTTCTATCATGCTCTAACATACCAAAAAATATTCAAATTCCAGGTCAAAAAAATCTGTGAACGTCCTGTCTTTCAAAACTTGGAAAACATGGCAAACAGAAAGATGAGCTTAAAAGATGAAATCATTCACAAAATGGAGAAACTGTATGGGATTTTTGCAATTCCAAAAGTCAACTCTTCCCTTTGAGAAGTATAGATTGTGCTTCAAAGTTCAAAGGTATGTGTTGATAGAACAAATAGGAAGTACTTTTGTACCCATTAAAGTAAAACTCCTTGATAAGAATATGCTGCCATTAGCATCTTTTGTTTAAAATGAGAATGGTTTGACATAAAATACAACCAGCTATGGGCAAATAATTCTGGAAACTGTTTGTGCCCTTACTGAAAGAGATTACCAAGACTATAGACTCCAGAACAGATGAAGACTTTGGTTACACTCTTATTATTTAAATTGGAAGCATGAAAAATATCTTGCTGTCTTCTTTGGAAAATGAAAATTTCTCACAAAATGTTACAGGCCATCTGTTTAATATGTATCAAAAATATGTAATTTAGTAATATGTGCATGCTGATAATGTTCCTCCTCTACAAGTTTTAGGAGAAACAGTATTTAAAATAAATACATACGAATTAGTGTTGGGTGCAGATTTTAAAGACAAAAGAGGAAAAGACCTAGAACAGCAGGATGTGTTTATAGTTCCCACTGGGCCACTGCACGAATAGCTGTAACCTCAATTTACACATACGGATCTTCATTCTAGTTATGCAGTGCTCTATATAAATAACTACATAGGATATTAAATTCCTTGAAAATAGTAACCGATTTGAAATTAGAATTATATTTGAAATCCCATTACTCTTTGGGGCTTAAAGCTACCTTTAAGAATTAAAAGTTGGAGGTAATGTTTCTTGTAGGTTGATTTGCTAAGTTTACGTGATGTGTGAAATTACAATGTTTTGTGGTGGACTACACGTGTGGGATGTAGACATGCATGCATAAGCACAGAAGCAGCAGCTTTTGGTGCCTCTTAGATTCTCGTCATATAAGGTCCTAACTTAACAGAGATATATTCTTAAATTCACATATTACAAATTGTTTCACTGAAGTCAACTCTAAAATCTGGACTTCACCTGAGACAACACACAACAATTATAAAAGACAGAAGCACAAGTAAGCAAAAAGAGGATAATATTGCACTTGGTTGGTTAGGGTAAAATGTATTTTTTCTGTATAAAATTAATTGAAAAAAAAAATCTCTTGGTTGGGCCACTATTGGTTAACTGATTTACCTGGTATGAAAATTAATTATTACGATAATCTTACGCAAATAATATTTTCTTAAGAAAAATGATTTTTTTTTCTTATGTTTTTTTAATTAAAAAGATAATATAAAGGTGATAAAACCAAGTAATCAGAGACTACAGAGCTTTCTCTGGTGCGCTAAAATGGTATTTTCATCATGCATCAAAATAAGGATTAATTTAAAATGAAACCCAATGGGAATGTTTGATGGCACTGTGGAAAGGTCAAAACAAGGAATGCTTTACTGTATGTTGTCTGTAAAATCCCCCAAATACCTGCCAGACTAGCAACAGCCCTTCAGCTCTGTAGGGAAGATGATAACACAGTTCACAAATGCTCAAATAAGAAAAGCATTCATTCTTACTTTGCTAGACTGCCAGAGCAAAAAAAATGAAGCAAGTACACTTCAGAAGGCACTATTAACTTCACTGCAAGATACGAAAAACTGCTGTTGTATATTCATAAAGAATAAAGGTTTTCTTAAAAGTTCCTTACCTCATTAGCTGTGTTGTGAGTTCCAACTATCCTGATAAAAGATGCAGGCTGTTTATCAAAAGTGATTGTTTGCCAGGATCTAAAAAAAAAAATACCAAAAAGACATACAAATATTAAACATGATCACAACAGCTTCCAGTAAAACACACAAAGAATCCATTCAAGTGACAGTACGTACTATTATCACTTAACAGGGCAAATAGAGAAACGCTTCTCATCACCTGAATTTCCAGCACTACTTGTTCATTTTTAACTGCTTTGACTCTGTTTGTGTGTCTTCATACGTACCTTATATTAGATAAATAAAAGTAAACGTACTAGATAAATAAAAGTAAATGCATCATCAGAGCTTGACTAAACAAAATTATAGCTCTAGGGGAAAAAACCCATCCAAAATCTCAAATAAACTCCTCCCACTCTAGGCAGAGCAGTTGAGACCGAGGAGCCAAGCTTCCCTCTTGTGAGCTAAAGTCCTTCTAGTAAATTACGAATGACATAAAGCATTCTTTGCAGTTCAGGTTGTGAGGATTTCCCCATCCTGGCACAGAGGCAGTGGGGAGAACAGACCACCCCGGCAGAACAGGAGTGTAACTTTTTGGGCTAGACTGAGAACTCCAGAGGTAGATTGGAACCACTATAATCTTCCTTCTTCATTCATACTCTTCTGATCTGGATGAGGTACAACACCTCAAGTAGTCTCATAGAAGCAGAAAAAGTCCAATTCCTACCATACCTTTGTGCTTACAGAACACGCTGACAGTAAACCAGAAGAAGCAAAAAGAATAACAGGAACTAGAGGTTTCAGTTTGATGCCAGTCTTCCACTACACTAGACTAGTACTTGAACACTTACAAATATAAAGCAATTTAAATTCTAACAACATGAAATCTAGATACAGAATTTAACTTTTTAGCAAAACTAGACTCTATCACAGAAGGCTTCAGAAATAAAATGTAGTTAAGTGTAACTTGATTAACTCACTACAGAAATAAAACAATGGATAGTTTTCCTCAATGTATTCAGAATACTTTCAGAAGTGTTCACATAAGAAAAAAGGGACCAAAGCAAAACTGGAATAAAACATCACTTGCCACCAAATAGACTATCCCAAAGCCGGGCAGCATGAACAGCCTGGTTACCAACTGTTTGTCAGGCACTTGAATTTTCCCTTAGGAGGAAAAACTCTGTCACAAACACAGTGTTTCTGGGTTTAATTTAGCTGACTATTAGTTTTATCACTGCTGTCAGGTTATATTTGCTTAAAGAAGATTATGAGCCAAATCAAGACCTAATTTCAAGTAGTTTACTGGTATTACTGCATGAAGCAATGCATGTAATTAGAGTTACTCATCATAAGGGAAAGGTGTGGTCTGTGTCAGGCCTCAGAGGTACAGCAGTTATCTAATGGCATGGTGTATTTATATCCCCTATGTCCTCTTTATTTTAAAGCTCAGCTGTTTCTTCAAGCTCTAAATAAAATATAAAATGAGAACAGACTATTTTGTTGTCTGTCTCAAGATCTGAAAGATTATCATGATTTAAACATTTTTTTCTTTAAACAGGAGAAAAACTTGAGCTTACTTCTCATATTGCTCTAGTACAGCCAGTCAGTTAATCTTCATGAGCAAACGCAACTTATTACCTTGAAGTACAGAGTTCCAAAGATGAGTGGCTGGGACGACGAGATGGTTACAACGCTACTTCTCATAACAAAGTATTGCCAGTTTGCACTATGCCTATGCTTTCACATTTATACACATGCACTTTATGCACAGAGAATGATGATGTAAAAATCAGTTTTCCCTATTTAGTGATATTGAAAAATATTCTAAAACTATTCTAAATAAGAGAGTTTAAAATCCTAATAAGCTTTTAAGAACAGCCTATGCCTTCCTAGCCTCTAAGCTAGAGTTTGTGTTCCATGACAAGGAAATAGGTTAATTTGGGATCACAGAATACAATATAAGTGGGTCTGTATTTATTTTAAGTACATCTGAGCATTGGTCAAATACACACTGCAAGAGTTCAGTGCAGATTTTCCTAAGATGGCAGTAAATGCTGTTGTCTGTCATATGAAGTGACAACAAGGAAGCTGATGCATCTATTAGGAAATATAGCTGAAGAGCATGACTGATATTAAGAGAGGTGGAGAAAAAGGCCTCTGAAGATCTTTTGATCTCTAGAACAGCTCTAGAACACTCTAGAACAGCTCCTCCAGGAAGCTCCTAAGTTCTTGCACTTCCCACTGCATTTCAAGCCCTTACTTTCTGCTACAATGGTGTTAGTGGGATTGGATTATAATTACCCTTTTAATAAATACTAAAACATGATAAAAACAGTAAAAAAAATTCTTGAGGATGTTGGACCTGAATGGAGACAGGGTTTTCAATAAATTTGGTCCTAAGAACGTTTACTCTTTTGGTATGTGCCCATTTTATTCCTTTTCCATTGGAAAAAGAAAGTAAAAATTATAGACAATTTGTAGAAGAGTTACTGAAATTCAAGTTATTAAAATTCAAGAATATTGCCACCGGAGAATTAGCACTTGATGGGATAATGAGAAAATTAGGTCTCTTAGTTTATTTCCTTAGCAAAAAGGAAAAAACAAAGTAGAAAACAACCCAAGTGGATTTGGAAAAAGTCACTTGGAAATAAGCAAGGCAAACCTTCACTAGAAAGTTGCACTGATTTCAACTGTAACAGTACATTTGAGAACATCGATATATACAAAGCAATACCTCTCCAGTGCAGATATAACTATGCAGCAAAGAGATAATTTATGCATTGTAATTCTACCCACATGGGAAGAGAGGTTACTGACAGAACATTATCACGGCACATCTGCCCTCTTTTTGCATTTTTTGCTGATAAAACAAATCCAGTAAAACTTCTATTTATGTATCAAGCCGTAACAATTGCTCAGTGGTGTTCCTCAAATCAAATACATCATAGTAAACCTTAAATTTTCTTTTAATCTTCTTCTTTTACTATTAGTTCTCTCTTCTGGTACTACTGTAATTAATTTGAGTTTCTCTGTAGAAATTTTATTTTGCAAATTATTTTGTAGTCGTGCCATTTGTGTAGTTGTGCCGTGCACATGTGCTTATTTTATACTTTCCTTACAAGAGCCAGTCTTTCTATCCTCAAAATTGCTTTTGATGGTCTTTAGAAAAATTTCCTCCAAACTTCATACATAGCTCTGGTATTGATACATCCAGAACTCACTGTATTCCAGGAACAGCAGCAATAAAACATATTGAAAGCACCTCATTTTCTGTCTGGCATTAGATACTTCTTTGTATTAGATGCCATTTCTTCACCTCTATTCCCCATATGCCAGGCAAACAAATCTTCCAAGCTGGTAGCAATACTTTCACCCTCTTTACCTAGGACATGGTCATAAAGAAGCTATCAGAACTTACTTCTCCCACAAACTGACATTTGTTGTCTTTGGACTTTCTGTATCTCTGTACTCCTTATTAGTGACCCTATAACAAAACAATTTTTCAGAATTTAACTTTTTAAAATACTGATCTTTTTTTCTGCTTTCACACTTGTCTTGTTGGTTGCTTAATTTTAGATTTGCTGCTCAATCTGCAGCAGTCCTGGTCATCACTTTCACAATATAAAAAATCACAACCTTAAGCTGAGACTTGTATCTCTAAGAGAAGACTTGGGACTAGCAGCTTACTCAAATTTATATCAGGGTCCTCAAGCTGAAATGCAGCACAAGTTGTTTGGCTAGCAAAGGTCCCCTGATACCACAGCTCCATTTTCCAAAAGAAATTAGCCTTGTTACAGTCCTGCAGTGTTTTATTTAGCACTCTACATCTCACCTCAGCCACCCAAGTTCTAACTCTTGTTTTGCCTGACTCCCCAAAGGAGATGCAGTAATTGATGATTAGCATTCCAAAGCCATGCTTGCATCCTGCAAGCCTGTCATATTTAATTACATTTTAACTATATTCGTCTTCTATAATAGCCTGAACATAATTTAGATAATTATCTTTTGCTCCCTTATTCTCTGACTCTGTCTGTCTCACTTAGAGCTCCTTGCAATGAAAATCACTTTCTCTCCAAAAACATATAAACAGACTCTTGGGCCAAATGCTTTCATCTCTCCAACAGCAACAGCTGGCACTGAAAACTCAATGGCTTTGTGCATCCCACAATCACTTCACCATATTCTACTCAGAGGAAGAAGAAAATCCTTAGAAACCCCTTCACTTTGTTGTTTCTTCCAGTCTTTTTCTTTATTAGGCTATTGCAAGAAGAATGTAAGAAACACTAATGTCTGGGTATATTATAACAAGAGCTTGGTATTGCTTAAGCTATCTGTTGAGCTCCAAAATAGCAATTCACCTCTTAAAGAATTTAATGGCTTTTCTTCGCATTTGGAATCCTTGCCTAGTTATTGCTATGAAAAGCTGCTATCTTTCTAAAGATTTATCACATATAATAGGATATAAATAGTGACCCTTCCCCATTATTTCCTTCCCTTCCAGAAAGAACTAATTAAGAAACAAGTTGAAGCTTATCTTTTATTGAGGTTTTCTAATGAGCCACTGGCATTACAGAATACTACCACACTGTGGGACCACTAGAGCGGCACTGATTATAGCTGAAACCAAGTTCAGCCCGAAGATGTAAGACAAAAGAGAAAGCTGTTACATGTAACTAACATTCATCAAGCTGTAAAAACCGTACCCTATTCACATCATGGCTTGCTTTAGGCTAAGCATGTACATTTTGTGTGAGCACATCGTGTCTCCTCATTTTCCAAAGTGACAATACAGCCTCCATTTTTTGTTCCTCACTCCAAGAAGGAGAGCATAGCAGGGTTGGAAGCATAATGTTTGTCCACATATGCCTTGTTTCATAGTAAGAGACAAAACACTACTTAGCTTATTTGGATGCGGACTTTTTCAACTGTGACTATGTGCTTTTTTAATGAGATACACATTAATTATGATGGAATAGTGAGGATATACTTGTGAAAGCAGATGACAGGAAAGGGAAAGTAGAGTTGTGTTGTCTTTCCATACATCAATCTGATGACTGTACTGGTGTAAACAAGACAGCAAGTAACTAGCATGTGACCCTGCTCTGGCAGGGGGGTTGGACTAGATGATCCTTCGAGGTCCCTTCCAACCCTAGAATTCTGTGTGATTCTGTGTGATTCTGTGTGATGTTGCCAAATAAAAAATTATGTGCACATAAGCAAGCCAACTGAGACTTAGAAGTACCATAGTATGCTCTGCAAAATATGTTACACCCCTTGCTTTATTAGTGAATACCATACTAACCTCTAATATGGAGCACCTACAAAAACACAAAAATGTGCACTAAAAATGCTGTAACAGGTATTGTTACACAGACGTTTCTTTACAAAATACCAGAAAGTTCTACAGCTACCTTATAAATTGCCTATAAAAAACATGTTTCCACCTAGCAGTACTAAACAATAAAATGAAGTAATACTCCCTTCTGTTAAAGCTGTAATTTAGCATGCTAATTCAGAGAGTCAGACCCATAAAGCATAGAAGTCAAGCTGGGTAGCTGGCTCAGCCCACTCCCTTTCCATCCAGCCTCCCCAGCCACTGAGGGGGAAGACAAAGCACAGGAAAGAAAATATTGTGAGGAATCAAAGGTCATCTACATTTTGCCTTTTAAATTTAAGTCAAATTAAGTGCAGTTCTACCCATGACAGCACTCTCAAAAGGTGACCTGTCAAATGTGGTACTTCTAAAGAAGCAAGAAAGGTGCAAGCTAGAAGTATGAGCTTTCTCTCTGCAGCTGCCAGAGACAGAGGCAAAACTCACCTAATAATGCATCTTGGTTATATTTATGCTATAGTCCATTGATGAGACTACTTTATCCAGACAAATACGGAAAAAACCCAAACAGGACTTGAAGTACTAATGGCAGAGGTAATAATATGTTTAAGAGAAACATAATCAGAGTGTAGAAAACGTGCGAGAATAAGAAATACTAAAAATCGCCCGTCACAGTATTTGTTACATAAGGGCTTTACATAATGACAAGTAAAAATATGTACTCCCTCCTTCTGGGAAAACTCCCTTCAAAAGCTTTCATTCTAAATATGCTTCCTATACATAATTCTGAAAGCATCGGAACAAAATTTGTAGTTATTCCTGCCCTATGATTGTTCCCTCCCACCAAACCAAAGCAAATATCTGTCCTCTATAAGAACACTTTACTAAACTGCTATAAACATTTTATTGCTTATGATTTATTGTAGAAACCAAATGTGGGCTTCATAAAGCAGATCTATTAGAATAAAAATTCTAACATAAAATAGATTTAATGAAGTCTATACTGACTTTCTGACATCTTTATAAAACTTCTAAGGTAAGACTCCTTAGAGTAACCCCTGCTCCCACAGCTTCAGTGCTGACATTTTTGCTGTTTTAGAAAAAAATATTACATAAAGAAAATGTTAATACATACTCAAATTGAGCAGTGTTTAAGCTGAATGTGGGTGAAGAAGCTGAAAGCTGGGTGAAGAATGGATTGAGAACAGCCCTGAGGAGAAAGACTTGGGAGTGTTGGGTGATGAGAAGCTCAACATGAGCTGGCAGCGAGCGCTTGCAGCCCAGAAAGCCAACGGTATCCTGGGCTGCATCAAAAGAAGTGTGACCAGCAGGTCAAGGGAGGGGATTCTCCCCCTCTGCTCCGCTCTTGTGAGACCCCATCTGGAGTACTGTGCTCAGTTCTGGAGTCTCCAAGACAAGAAGGACATGGAGCTGTTGGAGCAAGTCCAGAGGAGGGCCACAAAGATGATGAGAGGGCTGGGGCACCTCTCCTGTGAAGAGAGGCTGAGAGAGTTGGGGTTGTTCAGCCTGGAGAAGAGAAGGCTCTGGGGGGCCCTTAGAGCAGCCTTCCAGTACCTGAAGGGGCTGCAGGAAAGCTGGAGAGGGACTTTGTACAAGACCACATAGTGACAGAACAAAGGGGAATTGGTTCAGACTAAAGGAAGGTAGATTTAGACTGGATATTAGGCAGAAGTTCTTTCCTGTGAGGGTGGTGAGACACTGGCACAGGTTGCCCCTGTTGTGGCTGCCCCCTCCCTGGCAGTGTTCAAGGCCAGGTTGGATGGGGCTTTTAGCAACCTGGTCTAGTGGGAGGTGTCCCTGCCCATGGCATGAGGGTTGGAAGTGAATGATCTTCAAGATCTCTTCCAATCCAAACCATTCTATGTTTCTATAACACAGTAATTATTTTTCTAACTAAATGCAGCAACCAGTTTTCAAACATATCCAGATGTCAATGCAGGCAACCAGTAGCATTTTTGTACTACATAAGCTGCATACTCATAATTTAGCTTGCTCACACATTTCTTCAGTTACAGCAGGTTGTCTTTCTGTACTTCCAGAAATATAGTTTATATTTAAAAATCTTACTCAAAATTAAATTATTAGCAATTTCATGGTAACTGTCTGGCAGAACGCCATAAACCAAACTTCTATGCTGTAGCAAGAACTGGCATGTAGTATCTACACATACATCCTTGGGGGGGTGGCAGTGGTGGTGGACAAAGGCTGTGAACTTGAGCAACTTGACCTACGAGTTCATCTTACATACTTTCACATATACCAGAGCACACATGCAGAAGACAAGCTTGCACAACCCTAGAGGTTGAGTTGGTTTTGTTGAGCTTACTTATTACTAACAGTTATTGCTCCTGATGGTCATGTAGATAACAAAGATATGAAAAGCCATCCAACACATTAACATACCCAGTAAATAAACCAGTAGAATGCTTTCAATGTTGAAGATTCCTTCCCCTCATAATCTTACAACAGATTGTAAGCTATTTTTATTATATAACTTTTCATACCAATGGAATAGTTGATTAACAGCAAATATATAAACAATATTTTTAGAGATATGAGAATCATGCTCCCTATTAATCAGTTCCTTTGTAGCATGTAGACTAACACTATATTTATTGCATTTCTCTCTTACATTCCCTTGGGTGTGATTTCATGGCCCACTCGTAAAAACTTCACATTTACAGCAACCGCCCTTCTATTACTGTCGATATCATCTAATTGACATGTCAAACCTCCAAGGAATGCAGTAAATTGAACCACAGACTCTAAGAAGAATAAAACAGCAAAAGAAGTAAATCAGGATGTTCCTCCTCATAACAGCAATGCAAGCATACCGACGTTTGCTAATGGAAGGGAGGAAAACTGTAACCCTTTCTACTACCACACTGAATTATCTATTAACCTCCAGGTCAGGAAACAAAACCTTGTGACCTCAGACTGAAACTTGCCTAGAAAAAAACCTGAATCCACATCCAAGATTGCAGTAATTTTAGACATGAGACTAAAGTGAACTAAGACAGATAAAAATAACAAATACAACTTTTGCTTCTGTTACTGTGTTACAGAATAGAAAAAAATGTAGATTCCCTTCCAATAGTTTCTGATAAACTAAGTTTAATATTTAATTCATAACTCTGTACCTTAAAAATTTATAGACGAAGAGCTGGGTAAAATTCACAAATATAATTTTAAAAACAGAGGAGACTTGGTTCATGATGAAAGAGCACAAAATAAAATCAGGAAAAACTTCTTTAAGTATCAACCAAGGTAACAGGAAAAAGGCAGAATGTATAAATATGTAGTTGAAGTGCATAAAATCCATTAAGAAAGAAAAATTAGATTACAGTGATACAAGAAAAATAATGGACTGAAATTAGGTAATATAATGTTCAATACTGGTATTGAGAAAAAAGATTCTTAGTGTTGGAACTCAGTGTGATAGAAAAGCAAAGAGCAGAATGAAAGCACCATGCCTTCAAGGATATGAAAGAAACTGATGAAGCATTTTTCTAAAAAAATACACTACATAGTGCAGAAATCCCCAAAAGATGAACCTGAAGACATAATAATTCTTCCGTTTTGTGATTCATGGATATAATTTGTCCTGGCAAAACATTACTGTGAATAAATCAATGGCTTAATACTGTGTATATCTCAGCACAGGATATTTATAACACTAAAGGCCATACCTGTTTTGGCCAGGAGAAGCAAATGTGTAGTTTTCAAAGTTTTAATGAAATTAGAACCTGAATCTCATTAGGGCAAATCTCTAGATTTGATGTGTTAACTCTGACTGACCTATACAAGGAGATGTTAACAGTTGCTATATTAAATGGTTTTGCCTGTAAGAAAAAGCTACAGGCAAAATAGTAACTTGACATCTAGTTCATGAACATTTGGGCATCACCTAGGGTTATTAGATGCTTTTATGCAACAATGAATTTCAGAGTAAACAAACATAACCACAAAACAACAATTCAAGTATTAGGCATTCCTTTCTTACCCCAGGCAGATAAATAGGCCAGTTTTGTGGGAGGCATCTATAATTCTGATAACTTTTATAAATAAATAAATAAATAAATAAATAAATATTACTACCAAAAAATTATTTATTTATTTATTTATAAAAGGTGCTCAGAGTGTGCATGTATTTGGGTATGAGCATGCATGCACAGACATTTTCAAAAGAGAGATATTATGATTTGGTGAAGGCAATCCAATGTACTGTCATAGGATCCTTCTGTAATATTAAAGCAGTAATCCACATTGTTGACACCTTATCCAGAAGCTGCAAATTTGCTTCTGTGCTGACTGGAAAAAACTAACCAACCAAACAAACAACTTTGCTTAACAGGATACAAGAGAGAAATAATATTCTCCTAGTAAAAAAAAAATAAATCAGGATTTCTGTTACATTGAGCAGAGCTGGCAAAGACCTCTTAAGACGACAGGCTTATCCAGAATTGCTTAATGCTGTAGGTCAAACTGGGACCCAACTATTTATGGGGGAGAATATTTAAGTATTCTGAGCCTGTGTAAGCAATCAATCACAAAAGGAGGATGCTAGAATATAGAAATATCTGAGAGGGGCAAATACACTGAAGTAAATCCGAACAATAGAATAAACTTAAAAGAGGAATAAATCTACTAAAAGCAAGTTTTCTTACACTATCCCATGGCAAATAACAGAAGGTTGAACAGGTCATATATTTGAGTCTGACCACTGAAAACAATGTTGTACATTGTAAGCCAGAGCAAGAGCCAAGATTCTGACTACAATTTATTTTATAAGACAAAATTAACACTTACTCACAAAGCTCAAAAACTCATAAAAACTCAAAATACTCAAAAAAACATAATTCCAGCAAGGTGTTATCTAGAAGGTTTAAAAGACAGTGACCATTTCCCATAGTCTTCACATTTAGCCAGCATAGCCAAACTAGGGTTTTGTACTGATAAAATACACAATGTGTAACTCGCCATCTTACAGATCTTTTTTAATACTGAAAAATGACCATAGTACAGTCACACAAAATATAGCAACGTAGTCATGCTATAGCTCTCAAGGAATAAATGCATTTCTTGTACCTCTGCACTATAAGAACACTTACAGACCCAGTATGTTGCTGCAGAAATGGGCTGCTCAGGTATCCATCTCAGTGAAGTGTATTTGGATCTAACCAGTGCATATGTGAAATACACAACAAAAAGCCTATGAAATGGTTGATGTCTCAGAATGACAGATTTATCATAAAACATCAATGTGCATGTAAAGTAATTGGTGAAATAAAGTAAGTTAATATTGTCTTTAAGAAGTAAAACTACAACAAAAAGTCATATTGAAAAGCTCTAGAAATTGGATGCCCAAACAAAATCCCAAGCAAATGTGTGCAAGAAAGTCTTCACTGTATTGCTCAGTGGCAGTGAATGGAGAAGTTGCTGTGTCAGAAGGGAAGGCAACGCTGGGCAATATGTATGGAAATAATGCAAAAACCAAGTCTGATTATCCAACCCACGACTTCGCATTGCTAACTTCTAAACTACATGTTGTCAATGAATGCAAATTTGAGAAATCAACTGTAACTGTATGTTGGATTAATATGTTTTTAAAAGTTACAGGCATTAAAACAGAAAGGAAGAAATCCACAGGGAGGTCGTGTCCAAGACAGATAAATGACAGTAACAATTTCTGAGGAAAACACCATGGCACATCATCATGGTGATTTACGTGACTTACAAGGTAGCACAAAACCAGTGATTCTGGTAGCAGCAGCTGGCCTTGCTCAGATTCAGTTGGGATAAGTAGTTGCAGCGATGAATACACAGACAAAAGAATGGCTAGTGCAGAATATGCAAGAACAAGTGCAGCAGCCCAAAACCAGACAGATCAAATCCCATCCACTAATCACAATACGGAAAACAAATCCCCTCCTGGTCAAACAGAAGATGCTTTATGAATATTGACCCAGGAAGTAGGACAAGCAGAAAAATACACTTAGTGAAAACCCCTCCTGTGTCTAGCGCTTACAGTAGAAGCTGTGGTTATCTGGCAAAGAGTGAGAATTACCTTATACTTAAAATATAATCTCTTGTAATAAGAATAACTTGAAAGTTTGTTGTTTTATCATGGAAGCTTTAGAAAGTCATATGGCAAGAATCAAAAAGGAAAGCCATTGGGAAGCCTAACTTCTACTGAAACATCAATGTAATAATAAATAATAATAATTATAAAAAAATATAATAGTAATGATTCATGAAAGGAAATTAATGGTTGATTTTATTTTTATATTACATAGAAGACTATGCAACTGATAATTTACACATACCTAATTACCACTATTTATTTTAGATTTTTTTTTAAAGTATTTTTTCTGAACGATATATTATGAAGTGGTAATACATACATCTATTTATATCATTAGCTTGACATTTTTACTGGCCTCCAAAAGCATACTGAAGTCTTTGATAACATGGGAGAAAAATCTAATACCTAAAAGAAACAGATACTGATACTATGGGTATTATTTGGTATCGCTTAATTTCTCTGAGGCAGAACTGAGCTAACATCCAGACTGATGCCAGAGTTACTGTGATGTTTTCTTCACTCTCCTTACAGTAATGTGCACGAAGAGGAGCTGAGAACGTGCCAGCCTTACTGCAAAATGGAGCAAAGCAAAACTTCAATGCATATGGCTCATGCAGAGCTGCACTGAAATAAGCATATGGCAAAACATTCAAGGGAGACCGAGACACTGCACTTTGCAACTCCCCGCTACTCTCTTCAAAGCTCGTTCGAGATCCATGCACATTCGTGGCTGAAACGCAACCACAAGGAACTGAGGGTAGAAGTGGAAAAAAGAAAAGACAAATTAACAAATTGAAAAACTGCTTGTGATCTCAAATCACGATTCAGAAACATAACTTGTAAGAAGCCAGATCTTTCTTTGATAAAACTGGACTCAGCTAAAACGAAAGCTAGCAAATGAAATGTTAGATGCAGTTTCCACGCTTCTGAGAGGCTCCTGATGCTCTGAAATGGAATATATCTCTGGTTTCTTTCTGTGAAATATTAATTCTTTGTGCTTAATACAGTAGGTCTGTGAAGCTGGAGCCTCTTTCTTCTTCTGCCTTAACAGAATCTTTCAAAATGTGAGCATATAAACACTAGGACAAATACGTACTTCAATGCCTCTATCTTTCAGGGCTTTTAAGCTCAATAATTACACAAAATGACCCTTTCTGTCTGTCTGATTAGCTCCAGTGGGCATTACTAGCAGCATAATGAACAGATTAATGAGAACCCTCAGTTTATTTTTGTTAAGTGAGACATGAAGTTGAGCTTAACAATGTAGCAATTTCCCAGACATCTTGATTGAATATATTTCATCTTTGTATTGCATGAACTGAGTTTGGCAACTCTGGAGGAGCATTTGAGTTTCACCAACATGCAGTGAAATTTGCTTCATGTAAAAATAGGATGATCTGTGGTTGAAATACACTCTGTTTGACAGAAGAGGAGCAAGAACAGTTTTGCTGTGAAATTAACTTAATGTAAAATAGGATGAAGTGTGGTCAAAATACCCAGTTTGACATCGCAGGTACAAAAGCTGTTCCTTTTATTTTGTTCCCCCCTGCCACTTGGGAGCTCAGGCACGAGACAGAATTAAGGATTATACAAAAACCAGGAAAAATGTTATTTTTGTCATTCTAGGAGTGACAGGACAGTGGATGCATGCGATACTGATGGGAAGCAACAGAAAAAGCCATGTGAGCATACAGGCAGTTGGAAGGCAAGAGGGCTGAGACATGTTCAAGATGTTTTATTGTGAGAGAAAGCAGTCCTATGGAAGTGGGTAAGGAAAATAATGATGGATGAAAATTGAGTTTGCCGCTAACATTGTTTAAAGCAGAAGTATTTTCTCACTTGAAGTCCTCAGACCACAAGGAAAACACTCTTCTGTACATCTGAAAAGTGGTTTAGAACTGTTATATGCATGACTTAGATCTCCAGGTGTTCTTTACCTGTGATTTATTATCAAAGGAAATACAGCAGTGTCTGAAAACTGGAAATGCACATAGTGCATCATAGGATAGAAATATGAAACACTGGACAAGAGCAGTAGGCTTCAAAGTTGAAAATTATTCTCAAAAAATCAATCAAAAGACAGTTAATAAATCTCGCATCCACATCCCAAAGGGCTTTTCATGTGAAAGTACTAATTACATTCACGCATAAACTATAGAAAAAAAAAAGAATGGAACTGAGCTGGGAATTTAGGATTTGAAATAGCTATTATATAATAAAAAGATAATAAGCCATGGAAATGTGAAATTAAGTTTGGAAGTTTTTAAACATTTATCATAACAGCAGTATACTCATAATAACAAACACCAGGTCCAGCAGGAAAACAAAAGATATAACACATTATATGTTATCAACCTTCTGAAAATGAAGTCATGCCCTCCACCAGAAAATCATAAAACTGCCCCAAACCAGCCATATAGACAGTTGATACCGACTGCCTTAGAACTGCCCATCAATAAACAACATCTATCGTCTCCCAAATCCTGTAAGAGTAGTAGGCCTTTTGTTCCTACTGGGGAATTAAACATGGTATGTCTGCTCCCAATGGATTAGATCCACTTCAAGAGAACTTTAAAGAACGATACTAAGTTGATAACCATTACGATAGCCTGTTTCATATTTGTCTTTACCGGGCTTATTTTATCCAAAGTGTCATTAACTCTGAGGTCTGACTCTTACTGGCCTTTGGTATCTTCTGTTTTTCATTTGACTTCCAAACCCTGTCAGCAAATTCTTCTAACAAGTGCAGGTCTCTATTGTTTGACACAAACACACTCAAGCCCACTTATCATAAATGCTTTAAAAATTAGAATGGAACATGATTGTTTTTCATTACTGTCATACTGCGTAGAGAAAAACAGCTACAGCATTTGAAAATTGACAATTCCACAACATTAATGCATTAATTGGCTCCCACTTAGGGAAGGTACGCAAGCTTCCCCCGTGAAGATAACAGCCATTCAGTTTCTGTCTCCAGCCTTTTAAAACTGGGAGAAGAGGTTAGGAGTAGCCTGTCAGTTCCAAGCTTTGAGCACTGAATTATTAATGTACATAAATACTACATTAAAAATACCATTAAAACAATCCAAAGCAGCATACTGATAGTTTAAAGGGGAAATTCATACTTCAGTAGACTGCCAAAACCAATATATGCTATTTAAACATAATTTAATTTTCTCTCATTGTTTTCTCTGCCACTTACTGATGATCAAGGGTGTCTGCTGAGGTCTGTTTGCTACCTTTATGGTTCATCCTACCCCTTGTGCTAGAGATTCAGCAAAGTGATTTGGAGACCTCGCAGGACACTCATGAGACAGCACACTAATGACTTTGATGAAGGATTGTAACTCCACTGAAAGACTGGGTAGGCAGTCAGGCAGCAAACAGCAAGGAAAAAACCTCTTAGCCACATCTTTGAAGACAGAAAAGTGAATAGAGAATACGACTAGCAAAGTAAATTTTCTCACTGCAAGTATTCCATCTCTTCAAATGCGGGCCCCTGTGAAATTCTCCCAAGTTTTAACTCCATCCACTTTCATTTGCTACTGCAACATATCCTACACAGAAAAGCAAGTGAGTTATTTTTCTGAAGAAGTACTGCAGTATATCAAACACAGAGCTAATGCCAGAAAGAGTAGACCTGGAATTTCAAGACCATATCAGCCACCTACACTGCACTCACATCTCCAAAATTTATAAGAGAAAAAGACATAACTTGGAGAATCCTTTTTTGGGAATAATTCCTATTTCAGCCTCACACACAATGATTCTTAGTTGATTGTTGCTCTAGGAGGTACCTGTAGTCAAACAGGCAATCATAGTCCCATGCAAGGACATAACTACTTCTCATTTTCTTTAAACAAAGATACATAAGTGATGAAAATATTTGTACCAATGAAGGATTAGTCGTTTTCAGGCTGGGATGTCCAAGTATTCATCAAAAAACTTAGGGTTTGGCTGAGACAAAAAAATAGTTGCAAAACTTGACCACATTAGCAGATTTGTTTTGTTGCTTCCAGGTGAGAGAGGGATGCAGCATTCAAAAACATACAGAGAACGAAGAGATGAAGGTAGTGATGCTTACACCCTGTTATGCTATAATCTGGTTAAGGCAAATTGCTGAATGCCAGAACCTCTCACTGTCTGCCTAAGCCTGATGATGAGTTAAACCCAGACGCAGTGCACGAGTTTGATTCTTGCTTTTCCTTGGGGAGTGTCCGAATCACTCGACTAAAAGGCATTTAGAGGCAGATTTCTCTCTGTTCAAACTGTGCTGTTTGCATAAATACCAAGGTATTCCTGGTAAGGGGAAGGACATAGACAGGAAAAAAAAATAATTAAAAAATCTCTTGCAACCAGCAGGAGTATCTTTACCATTACACCATGAAGATAAACCAAACTGTATCACCTCCGCATTACTGCAGCATCTGGTAATTTTGGTTAAAATTAACTCTTCATCTCCTCTGTTGTTGTTCTTGTTAAAATTGTATAAAATGAAACTTGTTTGTTTTCATGGCAAAAAAATCCACATTTTCAATTTGTTGAGATGCTTTTTTCCCCCCTAAACTTATAGAAACTAAATCAAAGTCAGTTCTTCACATATTCCTCCATGACTGTTTCAATGTTCTCTTCTTCATTAAGACATCTCCACCACCATATTGAAACCATGCCCAACAATTTTAAATGAGGGCCTTCATTCAGTGCATGAGTCACTGAATGATGATGTCTATTCTGTTCTGCATTCAACTGTTTTTGAGCACTAAGAATATGGCTTTTTAGGTCATAGTACCACATTTCAGTATTTTTCAGTAAAATAAAAGTGGTCCAGCTCTGATTGCATGCAATTATGATCCTCTGTACTTTACAAGACAGTCCCAACATTTGTAGCATTTGGCACTTATATAGTATTTTATATATCTATTTTACATACTTAATATATAAAAATATGTGATATAAAAATATAAGTATTTTTGTATGTTTCTTTTTCTATATTATACATATATTAATTATATAGTATTTAAAGTTATCAGTCTGCCATTACAATCAAAGTAATTTTTGAGCTGAAGTCACTTCACTATTTCTGCAAATCCTACTGGAAAGAAAAAAACATATTTACAGGGTTTTCTTTCCTGTGGTGGGGTGACAAAAAAAGTCCAATTTGTTTATCATACAGGGCAAGAAATTTAAACTGAATATGCGAAAAATGCTGTCAAATGCAAAGAAATCATCTAAAAACTGAGGGGGGTGTGGAGGGAGCCACAAACCTTTCAACTTATCTCAGTTACAGATCATACAGTATTTAAATATAACTGCAGAGGATAGAAAACTTTCAAAGAGAAGCAAGATTTCTCAAATTGATGCTTTTTTTTTTTACAATTTTCTAATCCTTCTTAAACTGAATTGTTCTGAAGTTCATTGAGCTTTTGTAATTGTAAGCTTCAGGACCAGGTCTTTGTGTTTGTTTAGAGCAAATAGTTGCAGGCAGTGCTAGTACACTGTAGTCTGTAGACTTCAAGAGTAAAGACTGGGATTTTGCGAGCTGGATGTATGTCCGTCAGAGAATGAAGTTAGGCAAAATACAATTCTCTAATCCACATGAAAACAATTCCTGCAGCCACAGCTTTCAGAGCAACTATGTTTTGAAACAAGACCTTGATCCTATGAGAAGGCAGCTGTCTGTATTTCAGGGTTGCACCTAACACTTGCCCAAGGTTAAAGCTTTTTTTTTTAAAAAAGTGTGGTTAAACATGGTGAGTAGATACTTGAACTGGGCAGTCAATCAGCAGTTCCATCTGCACTGTGCATACTTAAGCAAGTGCTCCTTTTGATTGCTATAGGCTGTTAGTATCAAAATGCACAAGGAAAAAGTGCAAAAAGACTCTGATTTTGAGTCTCTCTTTTTTGTGGTTTCAGCCTTTTAGTGCTCCCACTGCTGGAGACAAACAAAAAGATGAATTTTATCTATTATGCTGAGATACCTCTGAGAATGAGTAAAACTCCTTTACTCTTTTTCTCCAGACCTTCGGGCAGAACGCAGGTTTTCTGCTCATCAATACCCTGTGTCCTTTTCAGACAGTGAAAGGACGTGTCAAGTTCTCCTTCACCAACATGTCTAGACCACATTGTAACACATTTGAACTGCACCATTTATTAAGAGACAGAATAAAAACTTCAGAAAAATGTGTATCAGCAGTGTTGCTAGAAAAGACTGAACAACTTTCTTGTCTGATGTGACAAACTGGGATACATCTCTGAATTTGTAAAACCAATTTTGTTTTGGCTGGCACAAATACAGGACGGGTGGGGGCTGTCCCCATATGAGCTGATGACTTCAATTTTGTCCCAGGAAAGAAGGCATTATCTTATGGAAAACTCATTCACGGAAAAGGAGGGAAATAAGATTTTTGTAAGTCTGAGCTTCCCTGGGGATCAGCCAGGAGATCACATCCTATCAACATTCACTGAATGCTAAGCATACCCGGCTTCTGGATATGTAACATATAAATTTACAGCCTATTTTTTCAGTTCCGTGACAAGTATCTGGGTCATTCTTTACTTGGAACTAGAACTATCCAACGATTTAAAGAAGGCTATCAACATTAAATTACTCTTCCATACTAAACTAATGGATTTTACCAGCAAACCCAGTAATAATAAAAAAGCCAATACAGAGTAAACACATGGAGAGTATCCATGCCTGATTTCTCCTGGTTGAAATATACAAATGAAAATGAAACAGTTTTTCTCTCTTTTTTTTGCCTAGATATTCAGTCATACCAGAAGCTGCTACCTCCTGAAGTTGTATTTACAAGGGTCGAGAGTTAGCAATCTGCAGGTTATATAATGATCATTCTTTCACAGTCAAAAGTTACCTATGTTAGTACTGAAGAAAAGGAATTTCTTTTTAAATAAAAGTTTTCCAGTTGTGACTCGTGCAAATAAGTAGAAAAAATTAAACTCACTTGCAGGAAATTTTTGTGCGATCAGCCACCATTGTCCACTGCTGCTGATTCGTTGACACCTCGATATAGTAGCTGTAGCTCCGATCATCACAGTCCCAAAGCAGCAACCTAAGTATGAAGAAGTTGTTCAGTGATAAGTAAAATAAGCATTAAACTGAGATGCTCAAGTTTTCCAGTCCTTTATTCCCTCCTCTTAATAAATTTTAAATTTAGCTGTTTCTTTTGGAATGACATTCAACAAGGTTACTGCTTCTGTCATCTGAAACTTGAGTGTCTCTATTCTTACTATTCTAGGGCCAGGAACAGACTTACAAAATTTTTATAATCATCTACCTAACATTAATCTATTACACTTATCCAATTATTTTTAATTTATTTGAAAGTCAATAAGTGAACAAATTTATTTGGCATGTGGCACTATCTGCTTTAAATCTGAATCAAAGATCTGTTTGGAAAGGTCAGTTTAAGAGGAAAGGAAAAAAGATTCTGGTGACTAAAAAAATTACACTGCTGTCTTAACTGTATTCTTTTATTTTTTTGGTAAATATATCAGTAATATAAAAAAAAAATTCCCAGTCCTGGTTCTTTGTAATACGAGGAAAAAGGCACTGAATTAATGACTAAATTGCTGAAAAGACAGAAGAAAAAGGAAGAAAACAGATCTCAAGAACTCATTCCAGAGTAATTCCAATGAACATGCAGCTCTTCAGGAACGGCACTAAATGACACAGTGAACAGCCTTCAATTTCCATACTTGTCTCACAGAGAGGAAAATCATATCACATCCCTGGTGCTTTAAATTTAAGTATAACATTCCCAAAAACCACATCTGGCAAATGTTGCATCCTCTCTACTTTTTTTTATATGGGGATTATCTTCCTGTTGCAAGAGATACTTGAAACCTCAACATCATTCCTCGATTTTATTTTATTTCTAAGTATATGAATTAAAGCAAAAACAAGAACCTTGCCCCTCCTCTCTTCCTCAATGGATGGGATTGAGAATTGTGTACTTAAAAACTGCCGCCTTTAGCAAAAACCACAAAAAATCCTATCCAGCACTTTAGTGAACCAATATGGAGCAACCTTTTTTCCAATGAAGCATTCACAAATGACAAGAGGGTATTTATGCAACTTAAAGGGGTAATGACCTGGCCAGAACAAAGTAGTTAAATGTTGTCCGTATTTTGATTAATAGATGTGGTTTTGCCTACATTTTACATAAAACCATTGGCTGGTGTCATTCCCCTGACTAGTGGGGTACAGTTTAGAAAAATTAATTCTTGTTCTTATTGCTTTCGTATAAACTTAATGGCAAATGTGGCAGGTTTTGAATTGCAAAATTCTAAAGGAACAATCCACATGATGTCTGTTACGTAAAATTATGTTTTGCTGATTTTGTTTTTGTTAAAACTCATTCTCTGAACCGTTATTCAATACATCAATGGAAAATAGATACTCTACTACAATATACTGGCTGTTACCAACTGCTGACATCTCTTGATCCTCAGGTTCTTGTCAAAGTTAGCTTGCTAGGATTATTCCTTAAATCTGCGTTACAGAAACAAATGGACCTGCTGCAGCCATGTAACCAAAGAACAGCTAGCTATCCAAAACAGCTATAACCGCAATGATGACCTAGATGATCATTGCAGGTCCCCTCCAACTGAAGTATTCTCTTCTATTCTATTTTCCTGCTGTACTCGGCACTGGTGAGGCCGCACCTCGAGTGCTGTGTTCAGTTTTGGGTCCCTCACTTGAAAAAAGACATTGAGGTGCTGGAGTATGCCCAGAGAAGGCCAACAAAACTGGTGAAGGGACTGGAAAATATCCTACGGGGAATGGCTGAAGGAGCTGGGGTTGTTCAGTCTGAGGAGGCTCAGGGGGGACCTCATTGCTCTCTACAACTACCTGAAAGGAGGTTATAGTGAGGTGGGCATTGGTATCTTCTGCCGTGCCCATAGTGAAAGGACAAGAGGAAACGGCTTTAAATTGCAGCAGGGGAGATTCAGATTGGACATCAGGAAAAATGTCTTCATTGTGGGGGTGATTGGGTATTGGAATAGGTTGCCCACGGAAGTGGTGGAGTCACTGTCCCTGGAGGTGTTCAAGAGGTGTCTGGATGTGGCGCTGGGTGATGTGTGTTAGTGGTGATGGAGGTAGGCGGTTGGACTGGATCTTGAGGGCCTCTTCCAACTTCAATGATACTATGATTCTATGAAATGAGAATCACCACAGCCACATGTACAGAGAATTGCAAAAGCCAGGTAACACAGCTAACCTGGGTTCTTTCTCCAGCTGTGAGGAAGAACTTCCATAGATCCACATTTTTCACAGTACAATAGCTAAGGATCCACTGACTCTCAATGAAAATATCTGAGACATATAAAAAGAAAAGGAACTTGTGCCACACTATAGACTTTCCCAGGCACAGAGTTTCAAGCTGTGCCTCTTTATCATATTTCAGGAGAGAGCCCAAGTTTTATATTATAAATTCCTTTCTTCCAGTTGAGAAAGTCTTCTGCTAAGAGGTACTGCAAAAATTATTGCTCACTTTTAACATTAAAAAACCCAATACTGCTAGAGGGGGAACATGACCTAGCCAGTTGCCGAATGCAGAATCCTTCTTCTTAAGAGAGATGCTGTCCCGAGCAGAAGCTGGACCTCAGAATTTGGTTATTAAGGGCATGTGTGTTTGTATCTTTTCCCTAAAAAACAGTGGTATTACCTTCTTTTAAAAAAAATCTAGTTTAGCTCTTTATTTCCCATTTTGGAATCCCAGCATTCAAAGTAGAATAGGGTCTACTGGACAAACAGATTTAAAATAAACTCCCTGAATGCTCTCAATTGAACTCAGTTCATTAATATTATAAAAAAATAATAAGCTATCAAAATAGCCTTAAGAAGCTAAAATAAAACACTTTTAACAGAAGCCTTTTAGTACATATTAATACAGTCTATTTGCAAATTAAAAACTTCAAAACTGACATAGTAAAAATTAAAATAGTTGCCTGTGGCATGATGAAAGACTTAAACCCTCCCACCACCCCAAAACAAAAACACCCAACTCCAACCAAACTCCTCCTGCTTTGTCAGGTCCTCCACATTCTGCTTTTCTATAGCTTGAAGGTCTCCAAATACTGAAGAGACTGACTGAAATACATTTTTCTGTTAAAAAAATCTTAAAAAAAGTTTATGGATTAAAATCCTGGATTTGGTAAATACTAATAATCAACAGATCCTGAGTCGATTTAACATATAAATTTAAACCAAGTCTTCTAAATGACAAGATGACAGAAAAGCAAAAGCACACATAAATTTGTTTTCTTTTAAAAAGGCTATTAAAATATAGCTAATTATGTTTTTCAATAGGATCCTTTTCATCACGGGGGCTCAGTGCCGTTTCCTTGATCTATGTTTTCAAAGCTATGATCAAGAATTTCAATATCAGAAGCAAACTGGTGATCATAATTTCAACTAATAATACTGTAATTAAAACACAACTGACTTGGCTTTAGAGCCAAAGGCTAACAGGACACATGTATTCCTGTTAAAAATGCATATAATTGCTCTCTCCCAAAACAAGCTAGCTCAAGTTAAACAGGTTTAAAAAAGCATATGGCTTGGAATTATTGCAAACCATACAATGAGTGTATTAAAGTTGGCAGAATCTTTCCCAAAGTGACAGCATGAATGCCAAACGTAGATTTTTTGTTTCTTTGGAACTTGTGAAAGAAAATTGAAAAGTTCTTTCTTCACCTCCCTGCAGTAGCTTTTTTAGGAGTGACTGGGGATGGAGACTTAACAGAACCTATTTAAAATTTATTCTGCATGAAATATTTTTCTGGATAAGCAGTGAAAAACTTTCAGGTGACTACATGAATATTAACCAGTGCACACTGAGCACAAGAGCCACTTCCTATGCCAGGTACAGTAATCTTTGAAACACATTCCAGGCAAACTACCAGGCTAAACTTTTGTAGAGAAGCTACATTTTGCTAAGAAGGATACTAAATGACAGGAAGGAGAAGATTCCACTTAAAAAGTCAGAACTACACTCATTGGAAATGCATCTGTTTATAGCAAAATTGCTCATTTTCCCAGGACATACATATTAGAATAAAAAGGTAAATTAGCTCATGTCAGTAAAACCTGCCCTCAGGGCTGAGAAGGAAAAGCAGAAGGAAGCTTTATCCAGTGTAATTCCTGCAACATTGTGAGATTTAAAAGTATTTCCCATATGCCACTTCTTTGGGTATCTAAAGTCTAAGCCTGTTAATCATTTAATATAGCACTGTTACTTGTATCACATGTATAAAATGCCTCCTCCTATAAAAGCTTTTCAAATATAAATAAAATTTCATATTACAGGTGTGGTAAACTGATTATATTGGCTACCTGTTACATCAAAACATGCTGCAGTACTTCTACAGTTTTTCTCTAAATGGCGTGATTGCCTACGATCGATTGTTCTGCATTTATACAAGCATTTTGTGTGCCTCTGCTTGCTTTTTACTGTGAGATTCCTGTCCCTGCTTCGTTCACATTGCATTATAACTATGTACACTCAAGGTGTTAGCAGAATAACAAACAATAACAGTTGTGCACCTGATAGGATGATACCTGCTTCCTGGTATAGGTATTTCATAGAATGGTTTGGGTTGGAAGGGACCTCAAAAATCATCTAATTCCACCCCTCCTGCCCTTGGCAGGGACACCTCCCAGTAGACCAGGTTGCTAAAAGCCCCATCCAACCTGGCCCTGAACACTGCCAGGGAGCCACAACTGCTCTGGGCACAGCTTATTCACTGTGCCAGTGTCTCACCACCCTCACAGGGAAGAAATTCTTCCTAATATCCAGTCTAAATCTACCCTCTCTCAGTTTAAAACCAGCCCTTCTGTCCTATCACTCCATGCCCTTGTAAAAAGTCCCTCTCCAGGTTTCCTGTAGCCCCTTCAGGTACTGAAAGGCTGCTCTAAGGTCTCCCCAGAGCCTTCTCTTCTCCAGGCTAGACCACACCAACTCTCTCAGCCTGTCTTCTAGGATAGGTGCTCCAGCGCTCTGATCATCTTTTTGGTTCTCCTCTGGACTTGCTCCAACAGCTCCATGTCCTTCCTATGCTGGGGGCTCCAGAACTGGACACAGTACTCCAGGTGGGGTCTCACAAGTGCAGAGTAGAGGGGGAGAATCACCTCTCTCAACGTCCTGGTCACGTTTCTTTTGATGCAGCCCAGGACATGGTTGGCTTTCTGGTTTGCAGGCACACACTGCCAGCTCACGTTGAGCTTCTCATCACCCAAAACCCCCAAGTCCTTCTCCTCAGGGCTGTTCTCAATCCATTCTCCACCCAGCCTGTATTTGTGTATGGGACTGCCCCAACCCAGGTGCAGAACCTTGCGCTTGGCCTTGTTGAAATTTGTGCAGTTTGCACGGACACACCTTTCAAGCCTGTCAAGGTCCCTCTGGATGGCATCACTTATCTCTAGCATGTCAACCACACCACACAGCTTGGTGTCACTGACAAATCTGCCGAGGCTGCACTTAATGCCACCATTCATGTCACTGGCAAAGATGTTAAAGAGCAGTGGTCCCAACACCGACCCTTGAGGAATGCCACTCATCACTGATCTCCACTTAGTCATGGAGCCATTGACCACAACCCTTTGAGTGCAACCATCCAACTCCTTATCCACCGAGTGTTCCATTCATAAAGCCCATGTCTCTCCAATTTAGAGACATGAATGTCATGCATGACAGTGTCAAATACTTTGTACAAGTCCAGGTAGATTACATCAATTGCTCTGCCCTTACCCACCAAGGCTATAACCCCATCACAGAAGGCCAAGTCTGAGAAGGCACTATTTGCCCTTAGTGAAGCTGTCACCAATCACCTCTTTACTTTCCATGTACCTTAGCATGGTTTCCAGGAGGATCTGCTCCATGATCTTGCCAGGCACAGAGGCGAGGCTGACTGGTCTGGAGTTCCCCCAGTCCTCTTTTTTCTCATTTCTAAAAACAGGAGCTATGTTTCCCCTGTTCCAGTCAGTCGGAACTTCACCAGACTGCCACAACTTCTCAAATATGATGGATAGTGGCTTAGCAACTTCATCTGCCAGTTCCCTCAGGACCTGCAGATGTATCTCATCAGGTCCCATGGACTTGTGCACCATCAAGTTCCTTAGGTGGTCATGAAACTGATCTACCCCTACCATGGGTGGTTCTTCATTCTCCCAGGCCCTGCCTTTGCCTTCTGTGACTTGGGCAGTGTGGCTTCAGCACTTGCCAGTGAAGACTGAGGCAAAAAAGTCATTGATTACCTCAGCCTTCTCCATATCCCAGGTAATCAGGTCTCCTGTTTCCTTCTGGAGAGGGCCCACATTTTCTCTTTCTACTATTTGATAGCACTCTGTTCATAAACTACTTGCACACTTACAGAAATCCAAAAGAAAATAAAAACCCAAAAGAAATTACAACATGAGGTAATGACACTTGTCGAAAGATGGGGAAAAAGAAAGAAAACCCAAAGCCATATGGAAAGAGGATTTTTTTAAACAATTATCTTTGCATTTTTGCCTTTGGTTGTCTATGTGCCCTTCCATTTTCTACAGATACTTCTATTTCAGTAGTTATCTTGCAGGAAACAAATCTTTCATCAGAATCCTACAAAGGAGATAAAATTCCTACATATATGCTATGTACTTATATGATCATTTATTCTGAGTTATGATTTCACTCTCAAGTCAGGCAAGCACAGAAAATGAGCAGCAAAGAAGGAAAAACTTCATAAGCAGAAGTGGTATGGAAAATTAGAAAGCACAAGAGATGTATACGATGATGGTATAAGCAAGCAGAAGCACATTAAAGCTAATTGATACCATTTGTTAATTTGAGAATTACTCTGAAGATGAAAAGCAAAACAGTTGGCTATCAAGTATTTATATTGGTAATAAAGTCTTCAAATAGATTACACTGGGATAAATGGCTAATCTACTTTTACAAAGATGCAAAATATTTCTATTTATTTTAACATGAAAACCACCAGGGTACAGAGGAATTCTGCCTCCCTCCACCACATACACTATACCAAATGCTGTTCTATCTTTTTTATTTCCTTTCTTTTTTGGAAATTCATACAAAAAAACCCCAAACCCTATGAATTTATCAGCCAAAGATTGTAGCATAGTAGTATTGCATTTCTATTCCAGAAAAATGCAGGCAGAGTTAGATAGAGAGCTACTGTGATACGGCAAATCTTTTCAATACTAAAGTTTTAGACGTTTAAAAGCAAAATCATGTTTACTACGTTAAATACACCAATTGCTGTCTTTCTGTCCCCAGTTAAATATAATAGTTTTTCTGTCATCAATAAGGGCCTTTTCAGAGAGAAAAACCAAAAACGTTATTTCCTTTACAGACAGACAACAATGTGGAAAAACTACCTATAACACATTTTCTCTGCTAATTGTTCCAAGTATCTTGTAACCTGTCCCAAGCAGGAGTCTTGATAAAAGAATAACTCTCTTCAATCAAAAAATGTTTTAATTTCTATAATTCAAAGACAATATTTAGTTAGCTAAATTAGTTAAAAATAAAAAACTTTTCAGGTCTCTTCTAGTAGAAAATAGGGAGTACAGGCTATTATTACACCTGTTTCAGAATTTCTGAGTAAATTTTGATGTTGAATTCAGGAGTTCCAAATTTACACACAAATACCTGAAGAAGTATTTGCTATTAACAAGGTTTCAACATGGTCTCCCATAGCATCCTTGAATCCAAGTTGGGATTATAGAATCATAGAATTGTTTAGGCTGGAAAAGACCTTGAAGAGCCTCGAGTCCAACCATTGACTCAGAACTGCCAAGTCCACTACTAAACCATGTCCCGAGGGGCCACATCCAAACATTTTTTGAACACCTCCAGGGATGGTGATTCCACCACTTCCCTGGGCAGCCCATTCCAATGCCTGATTACCCTTTCTGTAAAAAAAATTTCCTGAAATCCAGCCTGAACTTGCCCTGGTGCAACGTGAGGCCATTCCCTCTTGTCTTATCATTTGTCACTTGGGAGAAGAGACCAGCCACCCGCTCGCTCCAACCTCCTTTCGGGTAGTTGCAGAGAGCAGGGTGAGCCTCCTTTCTCCAGACTAAACAAGCCCAGTTTCCTCAGCCGCTCCTCCTAAGACCTGTGCTCCAGACCCTTCACCAGCTTCACTGCCCTTCTCTGGATCCACTCCAGCACCTCAACATCTCCCTTGTAGTGAGGGGCCCAGAACTGAAGGCAGTATTCAAGGTTTGGCCTCACCAGTGCCAAGTATAGGGCACTGCTACAGGATGTTACAGTTTAGATGGGTAGACTACAACATGGGTAAAAATTGGCTAGATGGTTTAGTTCAACAGGTCAGTTCAGCATTCACTCAGAGACTGGATGTAACAGGAGTTTTAGAATCACAGAATCACTTGAGTTGGAAGGGACCTTAAAGGTCATCTAGTCCAACTCCCCTGCCATGGGCAGGGACATCCCCCACTAGATCAGGTTGCCCTATCTAACCTGGCCTTGAACGTCTCCAGCGATAGAGAATCCACCACCTCTCTGTGAAACCTGTTCCAGTGTTTTACCACCCTCGTGGTGAAAAACTTCTTATGTCTAACCTAAACCTACCCTCCTTCAGTTTAAAACCATTACCCCTCGTCCTATCACAACAGGCTCCGCTAAAAAGCCTGTCCCCGTCCTTCTTATAGACCCCTGTTCAGGGACCTATCCTGTTTAATATCTTTATCAATGACTTGAACAAGGAGGTTGAATGAGCCCTCATCAAGCTTGCAGATGACAGCACACTGTGGGGTGCAGTCGATACTCAAGAGTATGACTGCCATTCAGGAGGACTGATTGCCAACCTCTGGGAAGACTAAGCGCACGAGCAAAAAAGAATCTCATGAAATTCAACAAGATCAAAAGCAAAATCCTGTACCTCATACAGACTAATCCACTGCAGTAGTAAATGCTACAATCTGTCTGTGCTAAAAAGGGCATGGGAGTCATATTGAACAGAAGATGCCACCAGTAGCCTGTGTGACTTCTCAGCAATGAAGGTTAGCAGCATACCAAGCTGTAGCAACGGGAATTTAGCCAGCAGAGCAAGAGAAAGGGATTATTCTCCTTTTCTTGACACTTGTTAGCTCACACCTGGCATACTGCATCCCATTTTGGACCTAAATATAACACTGACAGATCTGAGCAAGTCCAGCAGAGGTCCATCAAGATGGTTCGGAGGTAGGAGCTCATGCACTCTTCAAGAGGCTGAGGAAATTGGCTCCTTTCACCTAAGAAGGCTTGGGGTCAGGGAGGAACTTAACAGTACTTTTCAATACCTGAGAGCAGGTTATCAAAAAGACTGAGCCAGGCTCTTTACTGAGGTGCACAATGAGGAAAAAAAAAATACTGAAACAGGATGTTCCAGATGTATTAGAGATATAGAAAAAATGGAACCCCATCAAAGGGAAAAAAACCCCCAAACTACACTGTGAGGGTAATTAAAATATTGGAACAGGCTACCCAGAGAAGTTGTGGAACCTCCTTCCTTGGAGGTTTTCAAGACCTGACTGTATAAAGCCTTGAGTAGGATGGTCTTTCTTCATAGCCGACCCTGCTTTAAGGAACAGGCTGGGCTATGTATCTTCAAGTCTCTACCAACCTGAATGGTTTTAGGATTCTAAGACAACGGAATGAATTTTGCAAAAAAAGAGAAATGCATACGAGATATACTCCTGAAACATTAAGTGCTCTATGCATTTCTAATGCATATTTGAGTACCAAGAGTTCTTCATACTCAGAATTTGGTTGCCATGGTAACACATTCTGACTTGGAGGCTCTCTCCAGCAGCATTCTGATTTCTATCGACTTAAAGCATCTACTACCTTTTTTCCAAAGGCTCATACATTTACCACCTCTGATACAAATATATTTAATGTTACATTCATGTCTCTGAACTTAACAGATACTTACTTTAATTCCTAATTACCCATTTAGAATCCAAACCCACAGGTCTATCCAATGACTCAGTTTCTGGGGGCAGAGCAATTCATATCATTCTGCAGTGATGGTGTACAGCTAGCCTAAAGAAAAAGCTCCTGGAAATTTCTTTCTACTAGGTGGGAAGGTGAGATTAAGGGAGTTTTCAAGTGAGAAAACAGCAGGAAAACAGGCAATGAATACAGTTCTATCAGTTGTGGAAGATATTCTGTTCAAAAAATGTTTTTGCTTTTATTAAGATGAAATATTAAGACTTTTTGCTCTTATCTACATTTATATGTAATTTGGTTTCTGT
This sequence comes from Aegotheles bennettii, assembly GCA_013398125.1. Taxonomy (NCBI): domain Eukaryota; kingdom Metazoa; phylum Chordata; class Aves; order Caprimulgiformes; family Aegothelidae; genus Aegotheles; species Aegotheles bennettii. The sequence goes on along the minus strand of VZRW01007108.1, from coordinate 43,997 downwards.
ACCAGTCACAGATTTTCTAGTGCTAAATAAAGAGAACATTGCCATCTTTAGCGTTGCACAGTACAGAACACGTTCAAACCCTTGCTTGCCAAAGCTGTAGCTGCCACATAGTGAAACCTCACTTCCCTACTCAAAGGGGCATCTTTCGCTTGGCTGTCTATGATCTGCAACAGACGTGGCTGCAACTCAAAAACACTTGGTCTTCTAGGCAGAACACCGAAAGGAAAAGATGACATAGGGCTAGCATTTCTGGCTCTAGGCAATGGAGGTAGTCTCCTCTGTCAAAAGATACCCTAGATGATGATGTTTATTATTGTTTTTTACAGCAAGCTGTTCATCTTGTTTGTACTGTACATGCAGGAAAGCTGACAAAGGTGAGATTCTGACCTTGTATCTGTACAGTGCAGTACCACATAAATCACTAAATGCCTATTAGTTTTAAATTACATAATCTTCAGCTCAAAAATAAACACTAACATAGTATTTAATTTAGGAAATTTTTTGTACTGACTTTAAAAGATGGTATGATTCACCAATTGAAATGTAGCAGAAAACGGTAAGATAGGAAGACAGATACTATGAACTGAGAAACTATATATTTTAGTTAATAAATTCTTCTCTTACTCTTTCATGTGGCCAAAGCTTCTGCTGCTACTTAAATTTAACTTTAATGTGGCATGAAAATGATGCAATTACATTTTCAACTACCTCTTTTAAGAAATCTGAATACTGTGTCTTCCTGCTTTTCTACTTGAAATGCAATACTTAATTAAACATTAAAAACACCAAACTCAAAAGCATAAAACAGAATGTGGGAAGCTGCCAACTATACTTATTTAACTTGTTTCACACAGTGAGAACAATGCTGGATTTGCATTATGCATGTCTATAGCCAGTATACAGACAAAACTACTTGTGCTAGGTTAGAGATTTGCCTGGATGTCTGATTTTATACTTTATCTTCTAAGTTTTATAAACATCATAACAATGCCACATGCCAAAACTAAAACACACAAAACAGAAATTGGCAGCTATAAATGAGCTTCCAGGTCTCTCTTGCTCATCAGTCTGAAGAGGCAACTCTAACAGGCAAATAGCACCAAGCTAGTTCCTAGCAATATGCACCCATGTGCATGGTCTCTCTTGTGAGCCATTACCTCACCTGGGGTTTCAACCTTTACTTGCTGGTACTCTAACTTCAGAAACCTCTGTGGTTTTTTTATTGTCACAGAGAATACAAATTAAGTCCCTGACAACATATTCTAAATTTACAAAGAAAGGGAAGCCGTTAAGACAAGCTTTTGTATACCTGATTTTATGAAACAAAAAAACCACTTTTAGAATCAGAGAATCTGAAGTTGGCAAGATTATTTTTGCCTTCACCTGTGAACAATCCCACTCTCCGATCTACTTCCAAAGTTTCTACATTAGGCAAAAGTTTGTTCTTCATATGTATGCAGACATTCACTGTAGAAATAGCCTAATGAACTTCAATCCAGATCTAAACACACTGTACCTTTACTATATATTCCAAGTTCATGTAAGAACTGGTACTAATTGTATAAGTGAAAAGGAAACGTGGCTGACTTGAGATGATGGTTTTCTTCAAGAAATACTTTTGTTTTCACAATGAGGTGGATATGAGGAACTGCACCTACTCTGACCATAAGTGAGGCTGCAATTAAATTTCTATTTTATGTATATACCTTTAATCTTACAACTTGTTACTATTATTATGCCTCTGAAATATAGTATTTTCTGGAATTGCACTGCTGTATCTCGACATATAATAGATGTTTAATTTTTAACATGCCCGTTATACTGAAGTAAGAACCCAAACAACAACTACTAAACTAGTCCCTTAATTACCATCATTTCCAAATGTCATATATGCTCAAGAAAATAACTGCGTTCAGCAAAAGTTTCACTGTTGTCCTTAATTTAGAGAAAAATAAACCCTCTTACCGTATTGATCCAATCATGTAGGGCTGTGCTAGCTGTACTACAATAGCTCCGCTCCCAAGCTGATGGCACGTGTACCCCGAATCCCAGTCATAGTTTTTTGTGTCTCCATTCAACAAGGCATTGCGACTGCGACTTACACCCTCAATCACACTGGCACAGTCTGCAATTGTTGCAACATTTTCAGTGGGAACTGTGGATTTAAACACAAAGATGACAGACATACAGTCAGGAAATATTTCAGGTACCAATTGTGTTTATTTTTGGCAAAGAACCAGGAAAAAAGAAAAAGGATGAAAGTATGAGCAAGATAAGGAAATTTAACTCTTATTTAACATGAACAGAATGAAGTGGCACAGATAACTTTTATAGTATTGATACCGAAATAGCTTGGTAAATTAAAAGATGGATTTCTGTCTTGGTGATATGAAAGCACTCTTTTAATACAGTTGGGAAAAAAAAATATTGTCCAGCAGAATGTTTTCAAACAACTTCTTCCTGTATTTTTTTTTCTTTGGGGGCAGGGGGAGGTTCATCATAAAAAGAAAAAAGAGAGAGAAATAAGTGGAATAGTTTTAAACACTGATCTGGCCTGCGGGAAGTCAGGACTCAGTCTTTGAAATGAGAGCTTGAAGTCTCACAGCTCAGGAGATCATTCTCAACATGTACCTGTTGGTACTTCAGACAGTATCTCTGATTGTGATAACAAATTGCACAACAGAATTTTGAACATTAAATTGCTTTTTAATACTTACAAAATCCTTCAACAGAAGTATCGGACTATAAGAAGGAAGGAGAGCAACAGGTCTGCCACACAAATGGAACAGCAAGTGCAGAAGTATTTCTCATTCAGTCGAGTCAGGAAAAAAGTATGATTGAATATCACAAAACAGAAAATATAATATCTCAACAGCAAAAGAAAAGAAACTACTTAAGAGTCCGCCCTCTTGAAAAAAGGAAGGCCAAAACACAGGATAGTCACTTTTCTCCAGGAGATAATGATGGAATTACGCAGTACTTTTTATTCCTTCACATTAATTTAATCAAAGATCTTTTCTGTATAATTCCATTTTTCTATCCTATATGCAACCATAAAAAATGCCAGCATGCAGTAACCTGCTACACCAAAGAAAGCAAAAGGTATTACTGCAGAATATTGAATTTGCCTTCTTTCATTCACCTTATATGCAGTTATTTGAATATTACAGGGAAAATGAGCAAGTTAGGGAACTCAAAGAATTTTGAAATTAGTAAAAGCATTCCCAGGAAAACCATGACAAGACGAAGGGAGTTTCAGCTGAAAAATTACAATTCTAATTGCACAGGGCAGTGCTAACTGCTACTTTGTGCTGCAACATCTGTAATGAACTCTTTCACCTCTACAACCACTCTTGCAATCAGTGTGCAAATCCAACACTGTCATCCATGTGTCAACATCATCTAACTTCAGTTCTTCCTTCTCCCTGATACACCCAAAACTGAAAGCTCTAGCTTGGAAACTGCTGTTATAAACAGAGTTAGATAAAGGATAACATAAATCTTTACTAGTCATTTTTAGAAGCAGGGAAACGTTACATACTCAGAAATAAAAAAAATGTAGTATTGGGAGTTATTCTTCTTTAGCAAAGGACATAACTTTAGTGTTGGTTTCTAGAAAACTTTCCAAGGAGAAGAATGCCTCTTCTTGTACTTATTTAATTCTGCTTAATCTGAATTATATCCATTTTTTTTAAATGTTAAAAGCAATCTGTGACTTAACACACAAGCAAAAAAAAATAAAATTGAGTCCTAAATTAAGTAGTTGCTAAATACGACTGATAATCTTAAATCAGATATACAGAGATAGATGCGTCACTTACTTGCACGCAGTAACTCTGTTTTTGTACAGCTTTTCAAAGTTCATATCTGGCAGTACTAAATATGAAATTTAGCTCAAAGGTTTTACCAGACTTGAAATTTCTGCCCTAACTAGCTTACTGAAGGTAGATGTTCTCTTCAAACAGTTCGTTCTTTCTGCTTATTCTATTACTTAAATCAGTATATGTCCAGAGCTGTCCAACTGGCACATGCATGAGCGCCCAATCAGTGCATGCATGAACGCACAATTAGTTCATGCTTGAGCACCCAATTAATGCATGCATGAATGCACACTTAGTTTATGCATGAATGCACAATTAGTGCGTGCATGAGTGCCCAATTAGCTCATGCTTGAACGCCCAATTAGTTGTGTACTAATGTACAATCATCTCTGTTTGCTCCTAAAAAGCTACTAAAACCACTATATTATTATTCTAGAAACCTCCCAGTTCCCTATTAATGAAGAGAGACATTCAGAAACTCCCAGATTCTTATGGGGGACCAGCTGGCAGACATTAGAAGTACTTCACTGGGAACAATCTGAATAAAGCAAAGACTAACAGTGCAAACAGAGTACTGGCATCAAAATAAAGTTTGCCTTGGCTTCCTTTTCTTCTCCTCTCCCCTGGCAGTAAGGGAACTTCTTTGAGTATCCCATTTTACGTACGCATTAAAACATCTTCTATATATTGCTGGTTTTGTAGGAAGAGGAAGCTACTGAAATCTAGGTTAAAAAAAACAAGTAAAAGATGAAGTGTCAAAATCAATGTTCACATTGAAGTTCTATGGCTCTGTAAGGTATTAATTGAACACAGTACAGTTCAGTTCATCCAGTATTTCACCTGTATGCGCTCTAAGCATCATCCTGTACCTTCTCACGTTTACATTTCTGCAATAATCCATGACCTCCTAAGAAGATGTTACCCTGATTAGTCAAACTCCTTAATAACTGCACAGAAATTGTCTTAGTGTGTTTTTAATATAATTCTCTGGCCTTTCCTACAACCGTTATTTAGAAAGTGATTCTAACGAATTGCAGTGTGCAGGAGGTGCTATACTGTTCTTTCTTTCTAGGATGGTCTGCCACTCCCTATTTTGGATGTTCATTACCATCTTCTACATATATTTGATAAATTTATTAAAAATACCATCTGGTAAGGATTCTGCTCTGTGCTGTACCTTGAACTCTTCTAGTTCTCCTTTTTCCATATTAGAATTTCTGCTTCAATTAGGTCACTTGTTTATAAAAACATACTGTCAAAACCAACAGTCTTGTTTCTATTTTTGTTCATTTTGTTTCGTTTTTTTAAAAAAATCCAGCAGCTATCCAGCTTGTACAGTAACCACTGCTGTAAGAGTAAACAAAAGAGAGGATTACAAATATGGAAATTATTTTTCCACTGTTCATACAGAAGCTTTGCTCTGACAAATCTGATTTGCTTTTATGGAACAGAAAACATGTGCATCAGCAAAGCATACACATTCAGTAAGCAAACAAAAAGAGGAGATGATTGAGGTTAAAGGACAGCAACATCAAAACATTTATTAAAACTTACTTTCTTGTCTCGTGGTGTTATGGTGCACTATGGAGCTATGAACAGCTTGACACTATATTTAATTCTAGTAATAGTATTTTTATAAAGGATTGTTATTTACAAGGCATAGCCTAAGGGCCATTTATACTGGCTATATGTAAAAATAAGACAGATGTGTTATTCAACTGTCCTTAGAGTGATTCCCCAGGAGAAAAACGCATGAGGAGTGTATGGTGGACCTCAGTCATATTTATCTTCTTTAGTTTGGTGTGTTTGGTGTTTTCGTGGGTGTTTATTTGTTTGTTTTCTTTACTTGATTTTCCACAGGGTTTTTTTTTTCTCTGAAATACTCGGTGAAAAATTAACACAGCCGCTGTTAACTGGCTTCCATACCTCAGTGTAAAGCACTTCCTTTCACCGCCCAGACTGGACAGGCCAGATTTTGCTTTCTGTGCATTCACTGTAACTTCACTGCCATCAATTGGCTAACATGGGGAAAAAAAAATAAATCACAGAAAAGCCTCAAACAAACTCTTTGCAACACAGGATGGAACAGAACCAAGTGGGTTCTTGCCCCAGTTCACAAAAAACAGCATTAGTGAACCTTAATTCAAATTCCTCACATAAAAAGGGAGACAGCAGATCTACTGACTAGTCTTATTTTACAGGAAATCAGTAATTTACAGCATTATGGACTTTTGAAAATATTTATATTGCACTCTAGGCAACAGTTAGACAAAGGTTCTCAGCTAAAGTGTCATTACTGCAACACAACTATTCATTTTACTGAATTCTCTTAAGACACAAAACTATCACTGTAAAGAAACTATAAACATGAAATTATACTGTAGCAAATAAATTTTTGCTTTAGTTAATACAAATAAGTGATTTTTTTCTCATGCTGACAACTATTAAATGCTCACCTTTCAATCACTCAATTTTTAATGATAAAATTGCATTCCTTCTCTACCTGAACACCTACTTGAGCTGACAAAAGTTTCCTCACTGCAAAGTGACAGAAAAAAGACAGCTGAGAGCAAAATAATAATAAAAGAAGCATTAGGGATATCAACTATTATACCAGGGTTTGATTTTATTGTATTAAGTAATTAAAGGGATGTGGTGCATTTTGCTTTCATTATTTTCCATATGACAAAAAATTTGTTAAGTCTAATCTTTTTTCAGTACATGAATTAACATTCGTTTATATTTGCTACGTAGTAAAAAGTATTAAGTCTACAGACTTTTCAGTTAATTAAAGGTACAGTCACAAATCCCATCTCCCCTTTCACATACTCTTTCTTATTTTCTTGGGCTGAAACTTGTTGATGACATCGCTACATTTCATTTGAATCTTTAATCAAGAAATCAATTAAGAACTCAAGAAATACCAACTTCAAACAAATGCCAACAGCATTTCCACCTGCTTCAGTGAAAAACTTTCTGCAAGTCATATTTAGCTTGAGAAGAAAACTCCACTAGTATTTGTCAATGTCCAGCTAGCAGTTTGGATTATAGTAACTTCAGAGAAGGATGATTTTTCAGTTGATATCTGCTAAAGCTTGTGACTTCTGATCCAATAAATTAGAACAAAAGCATTCAACTAATTAGAACTGGCCATACTTGTAATTGCCAACCAATTGCCTGGCTACAGGGCTCTTTCATTAAGCATTCTGCCTGAAGGCAGCTTTCAGAAATAGCAATTGTTTCATAAGAGCCCTAAGAAGTATGCACTCTTCTTGCAGCACTGGAAATAGGAAGAAGAAAAAAAAAAGTAACTGGAACCATATGAACAGATCTCTGCTGAAGAATGGGTAGCAGTAAATAAACCAACCATGTGGCTGTGCTTTCCTGTAGAAAATGGGAAAAAAAAATAATCCCTGCAGTATTTAGATCGCCTTCAAATTTTCTAATTTCCTAAGGGTACATTTGCAGCAGAGCTGACTTAGAATGCTGGGTAAACCTGCATGGTTTTGAAAGAATGGTAACCTTTAAAGAAGAAAAGATATGATAGCTCTGTGTGGAGTCAACATTAAACTAGATACAAAAATAGCATCTCTCGCGGTTTCCTTGGAGATAGGTAGAGCAATCTTTTACAAAGCCGAACCACACACTAGGAAACTGATATGACTGGTTTCTCTCTGTTAGACATTCCATTTTATTTTTTTTAAATAACTGCCAGTGAGTAAAAGACAAGTGAATGATTATTAATTTCATTTTCCCCTTTTAAAACAAGTTCTCCTGAGACACTGAACAGTGCACAAATGAGGGTTCACAATGATTCGTAAGTACTGAACAGCATCTCCCAGAGGGTGACCAAGGACACTCCGGTGTTCTATATCCACCTCCTGCTCTTCAGTCATTCTTCACTGTGCTCCCTTTCATGTGTAATGTACAATTTACAAAATAATCTGATAGACTGAGACAGACTACAGATAAACACAACTTCATATAAAAGCCCTCCAACACTGTACTCCCTATGACCTTAACCAAGCTCAAAATAGGACGATAGGCTGGTCAAACCCACGTGCCTGCGTCGTCCTTGACTGCCCCTCAGCACTGAGTTCTCATTAAAGGACAAAGCGAGGTTATCAATTTTTTCCCTTTGAGGCAGAAAAGAGGAATTGGTTCCTATATTTAGGTAGGGAAAAAACCACAAAACCAAAAAAGGCATTGCATAGAAACAGCCCTGTACCCACTGTTGCAGCTTCCTGCCACTGGGCAGATCAAAAGCTTTTCTAAAACATCACATCACACCGGACACCACTTCTGTTTCCACAGGAGTATGGCTCTTTCAGACTCTAGATTAAATATTAATGACTAAAGGTAATTCAAACTTTTAGAACTAGAAGTTAATTAAAAGCAAACACTATGCTTTTGAGATTTAAAAAATATTTACATCTCTCTTAAATGAAAGCTATGTCAATCTTGTGATTCTAATATGTAGAACTGCTAACTCACACATTTAGAGATAATACTGTGCCAAAAGGAAAATTACATCTCAACTCCAACATCCTCATTAAGGAATAATTTCACATGATGAAATTAATTTCTGTCACTTACCTCATTTCACAAGACAACAAGTGTAAACCAGTGCTAAAATACTAGATAGTGCTAAAAAGAACATTTCCTGCTACTTTTACTTCAAAACTGCTACTCAACTGCCAATGGGTTATGTCAGTATCACATCCAGTATTGTGTAAAGTAATGGTATAAATCATCTTCCATATTAACTGTTAATGTAATATGTCAAGTTAATCATTTGTAACAAAAACCTTGTATGCAAAAACACAGCAACATAAAATTGCTGTTACCATGAATCAGTGTTTCATTTTTATTGTTTACCAGCCTTTTAATATCATCACTTTACAGTGCCAGTCATTACATAGATACTACACATCAACAGTAACATATCTGACAAATTACCCTCTTTGTATATACAGCTTTCTGATCAAATTGAAAAGGCTTTATGAAAATTACAGAAAATAATTAGTCTTAAATCTCCACATAAGATCTCTAAACAAATACCTCAGTGGCCGTGACTCTTTGGAACGAGGCTTCCAACAACAAACTCTTTGCATGTTATCTTCAGTGCTGTTTTGGTAGAAGTAAGGGTCACAAAGTCTTTGTGAAAGAACCATGTGGCCTTCAAGGGCTGACCAACATTTCATTTTCTTAATAAAACAGGCTACAGAAACAGCAGCTGTGTTTATTCTAACCTAATTTAACACTGTATTTAATACCATACCGCATAAACAATGAACCCAATAGTATTACCTAATACTGTTTGTGAAGGGATGAAAGCTTCTATATTCAATCTTAAAAGCAACCTACTCTGACTACTGCACTTTCATGTATTCGTGCTTTCCTACCTGCTTGCAGTTCACTATTCAGTCCCTAATCAGTTCATGCATGAGCGCCCAATCAGTTCACTACCCTATCCAGCCACTGCAGAAATAGAAACAAACATTACAAATCCTCATTACAGCAATAAAATAAATCTGTGCCAACTACCCCATTGGTAGTCACATTATGTAGTCCAAATCCTATTTACTTCCACAAACATACACGGATGCACAACCTTGCCTACTGTTATGACCGAACAATCTTTGAGTTAACATACACACACAAAAAATGAAAATTGAGTCCTAAATTAAGTATAAATTGAGTATAAATTAAGTATTTCATCACCAGGTAATTTTTAAAAACATACTAAGTCTTCATCCCCTAGATTCTCTCTGAAACTCATGAAATTCTGAAACAGGTCATCTCACCAAAATGCTCACTAAATCACAAAATATCAAGAGTATCTGAAAGACCAGTCAGTTACGGCACAAGTACACTTCCACGAACATACACGGATGCACTGCCTTGCCTTCTGTATGACCAAACAATCTTTGAGTTAAGACGCACGCAAAAGAAATAAAAATTATTTTGCAGAAATTCTCAATTTCATGCCAGGAGCAACAAACTGGGAAATCCCACCTAGACAACCGCTAAAAGGTGCACCAGACTCTTTCCAATGAATTTCAGGATCTCACTCGCATGAGGTTATATGAAAGAAAGCACAAAAATCACACTGTTTGGACTACTAAAACAAATCCATATTAAATCCTACTTTTATATAGTTTATCAGTCAGTATTGTTGGTCTGCTGGGGATTTCTACCTTAAGTAATGCAGTACTACGTAGAGGTACTTAAATCAGTATTTGTCCAGAGCTGTCCAAAGCTTCAGAGGTAACAGAGCTCCACCAATGTGGCATTTTGAGAATAAGGGTAGCCAATATAACGTTCTGCTGTGGCTAAGTGTGTCTATGACCCTTTTGGGGAAAATCAACACAACAGTTTATTTTCAGCAGTTGAAACTAGGCTGTATAAGAGTCCCTAAATGCCCAAATGTATCCTCACTGTAATAAATAGCTCTGGTTACTCCACCCTCGTTACAGTATTCAGGCTAACATAGCAGGAGGCAAGAGCAACCATACTATGACATGCAAAGGAAAAAAAAAATCACATTAGCAGCACAGAGTGACTCAATTACCAGTGGCTTTGTCAGCAGCAGTTAATTTCACTTGAACTCCAGCATTTCCACAGCGTCACTAATAATCCACAGAAATGGAATTTCAAAGAAGTCGCATGGACTAGCCAACTAATTCCATGCTTACATTATCATTTATCTAAAGTTAGAGATTTCTGTGTGGAAACAGAAGTAAGAGTGCAGTGATGGCCAATCTTAAAAGGCAAGTGTCCACAACAGTTCATGTAAAAAGAAAAGCTTTATCTCTTACCTATCAGACCTTTCTCAAGAGTAAAGGTTTTGTTCGTGAACATGCATTCAAACGCCACAATATGGAAAACTTTGTTCACTGTGTTGTGGGTCCCAACAATTCGAATATACCTATGGGGAGGAGAAAAAAAAAAGGTAAGTAGCACAAAGTTAAGCATGACAAACTTCTGTGCACTAAAAATAAATGATTCAGTTGGACTATATTGTGCAGACTCCTAAGAACTGAGTAACCGTCAAAAAAAAAACCCAAACAACAAAATAAGAAAAGGAGTAAAAAGAGTATAAATTTCATGGCAAACTTGCATCTACTCAGGATGCTGGCTCTAGTACAATTTAAAAAAATGATTCAAAGAGCTGTGGAATCTATCAAAAATCTTTCTGGACTAATTTGCCAAGAAAAGCAAAATGTGTGCTCATGAAGTCTTTAAATAGTAATAATAATAAAAAAATCCCTTTACCAACTACTTTTCACCACAATGGAAAACTTCATACAGCCAGGACAAACCCAACAAATCAGTGAGGCTTCTCTGTATAAGCCAAAAATTAATTCCATTTTAATATGACACTTTCTAACAGTGGATGTACAGGATATCAGTGTCTTTGCTGGTATATATTTTATTAATAACAAAAAAAAGTAAAAACAAAATATCTGACCAGTGAAATGTTATGAAACCAAGGTAGCTCTGGGTTTCATTCCTGACTGTGTAACTTATGCTTCTAGACTCTAATTGAAAATCAAATAGAGCTGCTCTTGAACACTATGTCCTATTCACCTTCTGTATTACCCTGGAGGCTTCACTTTCTATAAACAGCCATCAACCTTGATTCAGTCTGATTCCCATATTTTCTGAAGAGATCCAACAGTTCTTACTATAAATTTTGGAAAATCCTAAATGGAATATTCTACAAAACTGGTATACAATACACTCAAAATTTCACTTTAATAAATTATTTTAATTATCATGACTTGAAACAAAAAGTAATTATATGCTACTCCCTAATTAATATTAACTCACAAATCAATTAATTACCATAGTAGCAAATCTCCTGCAAGTCATTCTATGTAGAAAAAGTAAAAGTTGCAAAACTGGAGAAAATATTTGTCAGAAAAAAGGTGAACCTATATTTTAAGAGCAAAGCAGAGCTTAGCCCTCATCATGTAACTGTGACAAGTGCCTGCAAAGAGCATCGCAGGAATCTTGGTTGACAGGGAAACAGCAGTTATTTCCCCAGACCTGCCCATGTGAACCAGTCAGTTGCTGCGAGGTGATAGGTGCTACACCATATTTTGGGATTTGCATTATGAAAACAAGAAAAACTGAGGCTGGTACCGTTTTAACACGCCAAGGATAATTAGCAATTGATGCACAGTCAAGCACAGTCCTAGCAAAAGCATGGTAGTCACACAGGAGCACAGCCCTGAGGTTTCTACTCACAAAGCTGACCTGTGAAACTGGCACTGAAGATCCACTGAAGAGATTACATTCAAATTATTCAGGGGACCAACAGTTTGCTGTTCAGAGAAACGTCACCTGAAATTTGAAAGAACCTTTCAATTTTAGGAGGTCAGTAGACATCTTCAGTTAAGGCTATGCCTCCTCCATGAAGTTACAGGAAGAGATGTAGCTGGTCCAGTCTTTTCAGATTACTTTTTTTTCTGGCCAATTCACAAGCACAGTAGGAACCCTAAACAAACAACGACCAGGATCTGACAACAGTAAATGCTCTTGTTCTATCCAGCATCAGGAGCTCAAAATTCTACTAAACATGGGAACAATCTTGGAACAATTATAAGTGCACATGGAGGCTGGTTTGCCATAGAGACTCCCTCGTCTCTCTCAAGCAAAGAAGGTATTGATTGACTTGTGCTGCTTGGACAAAACATGCTCTAGGCTAACCAACAGAGCGTTACTAATGGAAATACTGTGACATGCTTCAGTTATGCTTCCTTGCTTTAAAGTGTTTAGAGAATAAACAAACTAACAATATTAATAGAAACACAAGAAACCGCTTCATAATTAGCTTTAAAAGCCAATTTATTGGGATTTTTTTTGTGTTTAGTATTGTAACATTAGAGCAAACTTCTTGATTGGTTTTGGCTTTTTTGGTGTGGTTTTTGTTTCTTTTTTTGTTCTTTGGGTTTTTTTTAATATTATCAAGAGGGTGAAAGACACACAAGACTTGAACAGTTTGCCATCTTTATCATACTGCACACTTAGGTTAAATAACATATCACTCACTGGTTAGCGAAGTTCTCTGGCAAGCACGTCATTAATTAAAAAGGACCACTGACCAGACATACTTGTGTATGCTGAATTAAAAGATAATTCAAAAGGTGGAGGGGGGAAACCAGCAGAAAGCCCAAACCCTAAATGAGCAAATAACTACAGAGCACTTTGTTAGTCAGTGACACAAGCTTGGGCAAATCTCATTAAACTGAGACATAGGAATTATGAAGAATTAACTGTATAATCAAAATCCTGGTGCCAAACTATGAATTTTAATTATATTGCTCACTGAGGAAGAGATATGGCAGACAAAAACAAGGAGGACAGGCATTAAAAACACTACAGGCAGTTTTTTCAGTGAAATTAGAAATTGTTCACTTTCCTGTCAAGAACAAAGCAGCTTTATACAACACAAAGTTATCTATAAATCTTTGTGTGATAGGAGAGGAAAAAAATCCCACAATTCAAGGGCTAGACTAGCTCCTCTGGCAATGGACTTTAGACTCAAATGATAGACTAGGGGGAAGACAAAAAGAACCCTGAATCATTCCTTAAAAAAAAGTAACCTTGATCACTTTGAGGGGTTTAAAAGTACTTTGCTGGCAGATGAACAGGACTGCAGCATGAGAACTTTTCCCCTTTAGAAGACATTTTATTTTGGTTTCTGGCCTCGTTTGAGAATAATGGACACTGACAGTATTTAAGTGCTGAAAGTTTCATCGACATGTTACAGATCTCTGTAGTCACAGTTAACCATGCTGAGATTCCCATGGCAGGAATACTACTAAAATCTGTATTATTATTCTTTCTCCATCCCCACTAACAAGAAAATTATTTTAACTAGAGGTAACAGCATGTTCTACTGGATCTTGATAGAAATAAACTACTAAAATTTGAATGAATTACCTGTGTTGATTAATTAGGCAGCCACATGACAATACCCTCATCCATCTCCTACTTTTCCCTGAGCATTTCTTCACCTTTACACAGACCTATGACATGGGCAATCTGTTGTGACTGCAAATACTCACATTTCTGAACAATCACATTGTGTTTTACTTCTGCTCTTTATATTTGTACAGCTGACACATTTAATTTTGATAACAGCTGCTGCTGAGCATACCACTGATTCAGCTGTGGACACCCTGGAGGACTACTAATACCAAAGCTCAGCTGCCTCCTTCAGGACAGTATACAGGACATATGTGTCAAAGCATAAAAATATGCATACTCTAGGATCCGTTTTAATCCTTCATTATAATAACACCAGTAAGATACAGACAAACTCTGGAATATATTAAGCACACGTTCTAAGCTCTTGAGAATATTGAGACAGAAGACTAAGTAAAGAGGGGTAATGGAAATTAACTGCTATTTTGCACTAATATCCACTCTAACTTACTATCAAAGCAATCCAGAACAGCAAGAGTGAACTAAAATAAAGAACTAAGTCCAATATGTACAAAATGAGCTCCTAAGAACTTGGCATTTAATTTCCTTAATGGAACATTTGGTATGAGACAACAGTGCTAGTGCTACATATTTCATATCTCTTCTAAGTACTTAGAAACCACTAACATTTACTTTCTGATCACTGCCGCAAAGATGCATGAGATACAGCCCTGCACACAAGGGCATTAGAAGACATTCTGTTTGTCTTTTAGTGGAAAAGGAAACAGTGCTATTCACCACCATCTAAACCCCATTTATTGACAACTCCGTAAAACATATAATCCTTCAGACTTACACAGCTGAATCAACAGACTCATGGCAGCAGGATAAAAAAAAGCAAGGAGAAAATTAAACCCCATGGAAAAAACAGGGGACATAAATAAATACATAAAATAAAGAGTTAAGCCAGAACAAACATGAAAAGTATTTCTGTCTTTTGACAGGAGGCAAGTTTTCCTGCACTTAAATGAGAAAGTCTAATAGAGTCTATTTTATACCAAAGGAAATCCTTGATGCAAACAACAGTGACAAATCAAATAAAACATTTATGCTAGACAAAATCATTGAACTCTTGTAGGAAAAGCATATGTAACACCTGCAACGCCTGCACAGCAACAAACATTTTCACCTTTGCAATTCATGCAAATACAAGCAACAGTGTAGCAGTTTGAAAACAACACACATTTCTCTTTGTAATTTACTAAAATGTGTATCCAAATATCTTATGCTGCAGCGTTCAAGTGGCTAAAAGTATTTCTATACAATAATCACACCAGAGATGTAATTGTTTGCGTGCTGTATATAAGCAGCACAACAACCAAGCAACCAACGTTTCTGAACATATTTAACCAAATTAATACTGATGTGCATGGGAATGTAAGTAATATTTGCATGCTATGATAACACATTTTGTATTCCATATGTAAGAATAATGAGCTTACAAATGGTATTTTTTTTCATTACTGGTTTCAAATTTTTAATTGAAAACCCCAAATTTGAGGTAAACTTGCTTGAATCTGAATCTTCACATTGTGTGCATCTACAGTTCATTAAACATCTACATGTTTAATGTCTCAAATCTGAACTTGGCTCTGCAAGTTTTGTTTCAGTTCACATCTTAACCCAAAGCAGTTTCCCAGGACCTGTCCAGATACGGGCAGGAATCTGGAATTTCACCCAATCTCATAATGGACTTCCATCACATGAATTCAAAATGTGGTAGAAGACAGCAAGATTTTGATGCCATGAAATCTGCATTTAAACTCTACCATTGATTTGACTTGCAGCCAAACCAAACTTAAATATCACCTTCATTTATCTTTATGCCACCTCTGTTGAATACCTAAAATGCAACCCTAATAAATTAAATTTTACAGAAAAAAAAATGTTCTTTTAAATAAAGAAGAAAGCATTGTTCCTCAGGAAGTCTGGCTCTAGCACAAAGTGGACATGCGATTTAGAGAGCAGACATGAGCTGGTTCTGCATACCTTCCAGGCTGGTGTGACATAGGGTCAGATTCTTTCCAAAATGCATATACTCTTCAACAGAACTTGTTTCCTTTGAATCATGATATATCCTGATGTGGTTTCACAGGTAAATTTAGCTTAGGCTTCGTATAGGTACACTGTAGTCTCCACATTTTTAAACATATTGAATAAAACAGAACACAGGAAAGTTCTGTTCAACGAAATCTGAGAATGTTTTCCATTTTCCCCAGCTTCTCATGTTCCACCAGTCTGTGAATTTAACACGCAAAACCTATTTCTTGCTCCAAGGACATCTCAGTAAGAGCTGCCTAGATTTAAACTGGAATCAGTCTAATCTACAGCATGACAAAGAAAAACTTGAAAATTATTAGAACAAAGTGATCTACTAGCAAGTGGGGGGAAAAAAAGAGCTACCTTGATGCAGGTTAATAACAAAGAAATAATTGTGGTTTTGACCTGTGTTTAAAAAGCAAGGAAATTAGGAATTACATACAGAGAATCGTACTTAGCTCTGGCATCTCAATATCTGACAGACAGTGGTAGAGAGGGTAGATTTTTTTAAAAGAGGATGAAAACGATAAAAAAAGATGGCAATTACTGAAAGAACACTTCTACATAAGGTTTGTTTGGATGAATCATCACTAATCAGAGTACAGCAGCTCTAGGTATTTGAGCACATAAGCAGAAGAGAGTAAGAGAATATGTCCGTGGCTTTCAAAAGGGGGTCATAAGTGCACATAAAGAATTAAATGTTAAAATAAATAAGTAAAGACCAACCAAACAGAAAAACCAAACAAACACAGAAAAAGCACAACTTTTTACTTTCTGAGAAATATATTCAAGGATACATGCCAGGAACCCTACCATTTGTTATACTAAAATTATACCAGAAAATTTCTAAGCAATACTTGAGTGGAATCAGCTAAGTACTGGTAGCATGGAAATGACCAGATACATCTTTTTCATCAATATTTTTATGACTTGAAAGTTTGTACCTATGGATACAACTCCTTGTAGCTGGAGGTGGTTAGAAAATCGATGCAAAGTATTGCTAGATCAATTTGTAATTTGCTGCACAAACAATTTTGGAACCAGGAAATGTGGGGTAATGCATTAAGCTGAGCATGCCTTACACATTTAAAACATTTATGATAAAGCATATAGTCTAAATACTCAAGTGGCTTAGATCTGAGGCAAGGATGGCTTTGATAATTGGTTCCTTAACTAAAGATATGATCATACAGTTATTAAAACCCTTGTACTATACAGTGATTTACAGATGTCATGTCAACAGCAACTATGTCACTTACAAGAAACATCAACTTAAATTCTTCAGCAGTAGGAGTAATGTTTGTAGAACAAAACCCCTAAAAAAAAATAAATCACAGATAATGGCCTACTTAAACTAGGAGAATGTCAGTTCTGATTGCTTTGGTGTTCCTTTCTAATATAATTAAAGCATGCAACACCTGTTCTGCTGCTGACAACACCAAACTCTTAATTTATAAAATACGTCTAAAGAATGATCATAGTTATTTAGTGAAGACTCAAATTCACATTGAAATATATATCAGCCACTACCAAATCAAATAGAAGCCTCACTGGAAATTGTAAGACATTTTTCATATTGGTGAAACAAATGTCTGATGTGAGACAGAACAGCAAAAGTATCAACCAGTTATTTCTAAATTCACTAAGTTCTGTGTATTATGTGAAAAATCTGACATGGTATCAATTAGCAGCATCACCTGCTGCACATATATATGGTTGCTACCTGAGTTAATCAGTGTCTCTAATCTGCATTGCTTACACTTTACAGCATATTCAAGACCTAATCGCTAAATACTGCAGGCCTGAACTGAGCTATAAAATAAAGGACAAAAGTAATATTATTTATGGGACTGTTCATCAGACATGGACAGTGCAGAAGATTCAATCTTGTAAGCTTCACAGGTCCAGTTATTTTTAAATCAAATTGTTTTTTACTGGAAGAAACAAGTAACATGGCAAAAGAAGATATATAATAAATTTGGATTATAAGTAGGTCTACATTAACTGCACAAATACTCCTATGCAGCTCAGCAGCAGTGAGATGGTGGAAGAGAAGGGCAGTGGCCTACAATATCTGTATACAGACAATAAAACCTCCAGAAACTCAAGTTCTGTGAGAAGAGTTTAATTATGGTTGTTTTAAAGAAAGAACATTTAAAACAGACATCTACTTCAATATAAGTATTTCTTGTTCTTGCTGCTTCTCTCTTTTTCCACTTTATTTTTGGGTGTGATTTGTTTTAGCTGTAGAGTAGAACCACATTTATTGCATACAATTTGCACATTTCTTTTGCTGATTTAATAAGCAATCAGGAGAACTGTTTGATTAATTCAACTGATTACAATGGGTATTAGCTCACTGAAACACTACAATCATGCTGAAGTGGTACATTGGGTGCCATAGCCCCAAGAAAAATATCATATTATTAAAATGTAGTTCTTGATCTCCTACAACACAAAAATAATTTATGTTTGATGCCTATGAACTACGTCCCTAAAACTTGTAAGCAGGTGAGCAGACCTGCAGAACACAGAAATACATTTACTGAGCTACTGAATTCAGGTCTCTTCAAGTGATTCCTTAACCAAAGAACAATTTGATTTAATAACCAGTCGTATAGTTCTCTTAATATGGTAAAACATATAAAAATAATAAACTGTTTTAAATCTAATATCATACATCCTGAAATCAATTTGGAGTCAATGGAACAAGAACAGAATAAGTGGTAACCAGAAAAGTAAAGTAAGACTTTTCTTTTAACCTTATTTCTTTTATTTTAAGTGCAATAGAAAATAAATTTCTCACCTGTCCAAAATTTGCTCAACACTGAGTGAGCTGCAGATAGGTTCATTCTAGGTGATAACTATTCATCATAATAAATAAGCACCTGAAAATTAGCCATGAAATTTCCTTCTGTTGAAACACACTAAGTCAAACAGCTGAAGCTGCTATGCTTTTCATACAATGATAATAATCACTGCATTTCTGGAAATCAGTTTGGTTTTGTGTGTTCTTTGGCTCACACCTTATCTTTAAGCTAACCCTACTCTGCACTGGAATAGTTTGCTGATGATTCCAGCTCAACTGACAGATGACTGAACATCTTTACCAACACATGCAGTAAAGCCAAGGTGCAATAAAACAAACTCTTCCATGTAATTCTATATTAATGTAACTCCTTCAATCATTCACCAGAATGCTTCCACTATTTCATCAATATATGCAGCTCAATCCATACAAGACAAGCTGGTGCCAGAAGTCCCTAGAAAAGAGAGCTGAATGAAGGAACTGCCTTTCATTTTGTCTCAAGACATTAAACAACGTATTTCCACTGAAAAACTAAGAAGTTAGAATGCATTTACATTCAAACAATCTTTCAATACAGTTACTGGATTTTTCCAGGACAACTAAAGAGTTACAGGTTGTCACACATAATTACCTACATCAGTGGTGGAAAAAATATGTCACTGGGGTGAATGCAGCAATTTGTCATTTATACAACACCTTCAGGTCACCACAACTTAATGTAACAGGACAGTAACAACACAATACACCCAAACTGTGTTGCAGTGAAGGGCATTACCATTGTGAACACCTCTGTGGAGAGAATTTTACAGAAGTAACTGAGCATTGATAGAGAGGAACATATTGTGTATTTGTATTGGTAACAACAAATCCACCTCACTCTTCTTTGTAATACCTTTCAAATACTTAATAGCAGATCCCACAGAGCATTAAAAAGCCATGAAAAAGTCAGCACTTGCCTGTGCGCAAATACTTCTAACAGTTGCAGGACAACTACTTCTGCAGTGAAGTTAGCTTTATGGCCATGAAAAAAAACTATAGAAACAACTACCTTCACCATGATCAAAAAATCTTTTATTTGGGAACCAAGCAGAGCTTTATCTGGATACCTACCTGAATGCAGAATGCCTTGAGCCATCATCATTTTAGCTATCTATATACTGAGTGCCAGAGAGAGGTTTCATCAACTATTTAAAAAAAGTAACAAACTCACTGCATACAAAAATTGTACTGAAAATGTTGAAAGTTGCAAATTGAACACCTTAGAGCCAAGTTATGACAAAATAAAGGCTCCTTAATTTTAATGATCTACATAGGATCCTGTAATGTAACAAACTTCTTTCTTCTCCATAAGCCTCCGCCTTCTTCAGTTCAGAACACACGTAGAACTCAAAGGATAAGCCGCTTTCTCACACCTTAATGCTGTCAATGCAGTATTTCCATTACTCATGAAGACACTGTATCAGGCCCCAATGCAGGTTAATTTTGATATTTTTCTCCATCATTAAATTTGGTACTATGTTCAGGATGAAAACCACTCAAATATAGCTTTAAATAACATTTTTTCTATATATATAAAAAGAAAATGTGAAAGATTTTTAAGTGATCCATCTAACTCTTACCACAATATCTCTGATACCACCTAGTAAACTTGGGTTCCACTTCTGTTTTCACCTCCGTAGCAGCTGGAAGAATTCTGCCCATACAGCATATATATAGCACTGACAAACCAGAGCTCCCAAAAAAATCCCATGATGATTCGTTTGACAGGAAGTTGTTTTCTTTCACCTGTGTCTGCTCTGGAGTATTGCTGAGTTTACTTAGCTAACACTTTAAGATGTGACTCCTCAATGAAGAAATAAACCACTATAGTTGAACCAAAAAGNAAAAAAAAAAAAAAAAAATGTCTTTTCAATAGTTTTTATCTTGCATAGCAGGAATGAAATTAGTGATTTAGGATGTTAGCTCTTAACAATTGTACAGCCTATCAGAAACCTGTAGTTACACATTTGTGTTGGGAAAAAAAGTGCTGAGCTGGTGTGTTCACATGCTTGCTTCAACGCACCTATCCTCAGGATATCTGATAGTTCCCCATTGTTATTGCCTTGTATCTGGCCTCCCCAGAGTGGCTGTGAGCATACACAACTCTCATATTCGAAACCCCGTTAAATCATTACAACATTACATTGGAAAAACTGCCATTGAAAGGCATCAACTTGTATCATATCTTCAATATTTTTTTCTCTAAATAACACGATTCTTGCCTCAGAAGTGACAGTAGTGCTCTGTGGTAAAAAGTATCTTTTAAAGGAATCTTACTATGCAGTTATGTGAATCTCAGTTCTGTAGACATAACCTTCATTAGCATATCAATTCCATTGACATGAATGCACTGTATTATCTTTTAAACCATCTACTTCACTTTATTAAGTGTATAATTTGAACTCAGTGCTGTATTATTCTGATATGCAGCTAAAAGAGAAGTTTATGTATTCTATTCTTATATATTAATGCAGTGAAAACATGTTTCAGGAGGCAGATCTTCATTATACTTCAATGCTTTGTTCCCAGCTGTAATTGATGTCAGTTATGACTAGGAGGCATAATATTATTATTCTCACTATAATAACATAAATCTCTGTTTGGAAATAGAAGCAATCAGTATTATTTATTGCTGTATTTTGATTAACTGGAAATTTACAGGGAATATAGGACTGTGACTTATTTTTGTCCTTCACTGAGTGGAACCTTTGAACTTCAGAACTCAGGTTCCCCCATCACACGCCCTTCTGGCCTTCCTTACCTATGTTCAAAAACAAATTTTCAGGCTACATTTACAGATCTCTTACTACATCTCCTCCTCTCATCTCAAGCCCACTTTCCTTCACCTTGGAAGCTCAGTGTTAGTGTTTTCCATTTCCCTACTAGGTCACACATCCTGAAATAGATTATATATTTGATACATTCAGAATGGATCCTGATATACTTAGAATAAAGCCTCCAAATTTTACTTGAAATCAATAACCTGTGTACTTTTCACCATAAAATATTTAAGAACCCTCCTGCCTCCATATTTAGCAGGTAATCGTGGTATTGATTTATGGAATGTTATGTCCTCTGATGTTTACCCTATCCATTTATTTCCTATCTGTCCGTAAGCTTCCTTGATTTCCAACAACTCCCAGTGGCCTCACTATATCAACCCTAAACTCAAACTTTCTAATCATTATTTTTTATATTGCTTTATATTAGTTTTTTTTAATATTACTCCAGAGAAGGTGGGTCAATGTTCCTACCTAAATACAAACAACTGATTCTCAGTATCTCACTTTCAGATTTTTAACATCAACTCAGGCAAGGCATGGATAAGTCAAAAGAAGTCAGTAGTGCCAAAATTTTAGTGAAACATTGGTTTACAAAAACCTTTTGAACTGGTTTCAGGGAAAAGAGTCCAGGAGCATGCTTACTTAGCAGAAGTGACTGAAGCATAGGGAAACAAAGTACTGGTAAGTTTAATGTCACTGTACCATTGGTTTTATACCTGTTACAATTTGAGGGAGCACAGGCTAATTTTATGGTATCAATACAAGGACCTAGAGAGAGGGTGTTGCTCAGGACCCTGAGGGATCAGGTGGACAGCAGAACAAAGAAGGATCAGTATTCCCTCCTGTCCTGGTTTGAGCTAGGACAGAACCAATTTTCTTTTAGTAATTTTACTTTTTGATTAAGTCTCTTCTAAGTAACTGCACTTGCTGAAACTAACAGCATGTTTTTCAGTCAGTGCCTGCCTCTAGGACTGATAATGCTTGATGTTTATAGTTACCGCAGGAAAATGATGTGCAGAACCAAGGCCACTGCGGGGTTCTGCTAAACATCTTATGCTCTGGAAACAGAGGAGCAGAGGGGTCACACCTGCGACTGTCCTATGGAGAGGAGCAGACTGGACAGGTGATCCAAAATTGACCAAATGAAGTATTCCATCCCATTTGTGTCATACTTGGTATAAATCTGAAGGATCACAAGGGTCAATCTCTCTTTGCCCATGGCCAGTGTCCTGAAAGGACTCCATCTGTTCATCTGCCTTTGATCCCAACCTGTGTGTCCCTGTCTCCAGCTCCTGCCTGCTGCTGACCCCAGGAGCTTGTCTAGGACTTCTCCAGGGCTGCCCTGCAGCCTCAGAGGGTAACATGAGCGTTACTGGGGTTGAGTGCGATATTGATTTTGTATATATTTCATTATTTTATTTTTCATCATTACTGTTTCATTAAAGCTGTGCAGTTAAGTTTCCAACCCATAAGTCTCTCTCCCTTATTCTCTTTCCTTTCCCTTTCTGGGAAGGAAGCCCTATAAAAGCCAGGAGCACAGGAAGTCTGGGCTTCCTGCTCCCTTCTTCCCTGCTGCTTCACTGTGCTCAGATGTTGTGGAGAGAGGCTCCTGATCTTTGTACTCAGCTCACCACATGCTCTGCAGGATCCAAATCCATCAGATGCTGGGAAGAGCATGGGACTCTTTTTCTGAATGGGCTCTGCTATGAGGGACTTTAGGACACTTGTATCAGCCACTGATGAAATTGGGTTTTGTATATATTTGGACAATTTTTCATTATCCCACGTGTTACTGTCCCTTCCCTATTCTGTTAAACCTGCTCTAGCTTTAACTTCCAACCTTCAAGTCTCTATTCCTTATTCATCTTACCTTCCCTGGGAAGGTGGAGAGGAGTACGAGAGCAGTTCTGTTCTCTAGGGTTTGGTTCATCCTGACCACCAAACCAAGACAGAATTTATTGCTGCTCAACCAACCTGAGGTAAGGATAATAACTGGGAGAGGTAACAGGCAAAAAACGGACTGAACAATGCTGCAGAATGGAATGACCATGGGCAATTTTGGTTGTTTTAACTGGTGAAAGGATGAGGTGTGGACTGTGCGTAAATTGTCCGCTTTTATTTGGTATTGTGATGCTATTTTAATTTTGGTGTGGTTTTTATTGTTTTAATGATGTGAGTGAAATTTGTGAAGATTGTGTGATGAATGTGGATTTTTATAATAATTCTTGAATATGTGACTCGCAGAGCTGAGGGGTGGAATGTGTTGGGTCTGTGTGTGGGGGCTTTGGCAGCAGGGGAGGGCCCAGAGGAGTGGCTCCTGTGAGAAGCTCCCCCCATCCCTGGCCAAGGCCAGGCCCATCAGCAAGGGTCATGACGCCTCTGCAATTCAGGTATTTAAAAAGGGGGAAAGGGAACAGAAAAAAAGACCTGCAGGGGAGAGGGGAGGCAGACCTGAGAGTAATACCTGAGCACAGACACTGAGGTCAGTGAGGAGGGAGATGGAGGTGGTGCCAGGGCAGAGGTTTCCCTGAAGCCCATGGTGAGGCAGCAGGCTGTGCCCCTGCAGCCCGTGGATGAGCAAAGGGGAGCAGCCCATGAAGGACCACATTGGAGCAAATGTGGACCTGCAGCTGTGAAGGACCCCACACCCAAAGAAGGCCATAACCATGGGAAGCTCATGCTGGAGCAGTGTGTTGCTGAAGGACTGTGCCTTGTGGGAGGGACTCGTGTTGGAGGAGTTCTTGAAGGACTCTCTCCCATGAGTGGGACCCCATGCTGGAGCAGGGTAAGACTGTGAGGAGTCTTCCCTCAGAGGAGGAAGGAGCAGCAGAAAACATCGTGTGACGAACTGACTGCAACCCCAGCTCCCTGTCCCCACACACTACTGGGAGGGAGGAGGTGGAAATTGAGAGTAAAGTAATTTGGGTCCCGGAAGAAGAGAGAGGATGGGGTAAGGTATTTATTTTTAAGATCTGATTTTGTTTTCTCTTTGTTCTGGTCTGATTTGATTGGTGATAAATTGATTTTTTTTCTCCAAGTCAAGTCTGTTTTGCCCATGACCATAATTGGTGAGCAAACCCTCCCTGTCCTTGTCTTGACCCACTAAGTCCTTGTTACATTTTCTCCTCCCCAGAGGAGCAGCTTCCTGGTTCTTTGGTGCCAGCTGGTCCTAAACTACAACAACACCCTATCTTGTGGATTAAAGCACATACAAGTCTTACAAAGAACGCTCAGAACCATCAGTAGCTGAAACCTGCAACCTTACAACTCACCTGCTATTGTTATCCACGGCAGACAGATTAAAGTTAAAATGTGCGTGCCTAACTCACGTTAGGAGCACATTTTTATTTTGTTATACAGACACACCATAGAAATAGGATTTCTATGTGATCAAACTGCATTTAAAATTATTTGTTATATTCAGGCATTCTTCTATATTTGTTGATTTTCCTCAAATAAGTAAGTAAAACAAAAATACAGTGGTTGGACAAGCAAATTTCAGCTCTAACAACTTTATATAGCTGGAATACTAAAAATCACTTGCCCAATGTCGGGTTCCATTTTCTATATGTAATTATCAAGTCGATGTATTAACCACTGTGTGAAAAGATTGCAATTAGATACTAAAGATGCATATCTGTACATGACAAGTATAATAAACGTAACTAAGGAAAGAACAGAAATAGGAGGAAAAGCAGGAGAAAAAGCAAGAAACAAAACAAGAATGCAATGAAAACTAATAAACAGGCAGTTCAATATTATTCTATATTTACCTAATTCAAACACATTTTTTTAAAGGAACTTGCTTTTAAAATAATATTTAACCTCAAAGCAAAAAGTAACAAAAAAAGTTCTTTCCCAAGACAAATCAGATCTGATTCTACTGTGACATGTCTTAATGTATTTAGCTTTGAACTTCCATTCCACCATGTTTTGCGAAGGGAAAAAAAAACCCCAAATTTTCAGCAGAATTGGTTATTCCCTTTAGCACAACCACTTTCTGTTTGAGTTTACCTGGTTGGAACCCACCTGTGCTCATAGGCCATGGAAAGCATAAAGGAGCATTACTACACTTTTGTTTCTCACAGTAAGTAACTTGGTTCTCCTTGACAACCGCAGCATAATTGTGAAAATATCAAGTGTGCATTGCCAATGCTAATTTGTAAGAATTCAAAGATTATTATTATTATTGTAAATAATACACTATTTTTGTAGAACATTAGTATTCTAAAAGGTAAACCCTGTGCATATGCTTTTAGTTCCACACCCACACCTGCAGTTTTCCACCTCTGTTTCAAAGCAATAATGTTGTACATACATAGAGGGATATCTACAATGAATAAATAAAATGCAAAAGTATGTTTTAGTAAACTGCAAGTGAAGAGCACTGTAGCTGCACCTGTGCTATGACACTAGTCACGTTTGTTTTGCATTAATCAAGTCTTATGAACATGCTTATTCTACACCAAAGAAATTCAACCTCCAAGTGACACACATTCTCATGAATACTAATGTTAAAGGCCTGAGACACATTTAAATGAGAACTCTAAGTTAAACCTTCGTGACTTTTGAAATATTAATCTATCATCATCAAAAAAGTATTTTTAGAGGTATTACATAAATTTTATGTGATGCCCCTTTCTAGAAAGAGACATTCCAGACCTGTACTTCAATAAAAGGTTTGGACCATAGACCAAGCTTTATTCAAATAAAAAGTTGAGACTGAAAACCTGATCAACCCTTTGGTCTGGAAAAAGCAGCCTTGCTTCCACAAGAAACATATTGTTTACTCATTTTGAAGAGCAAGTTCATACCTGGCTAGCATAATCCTTTCCTTTTAAAAGACAAAGATTAATTGAAATATTCTTCATCAATTTTGTTCTATATTTATACACATAGTATTGTTAGTGCCATGGGATCACAATTAAGCTCTGTACCAGTGGATCAGGATAAGCATGCCTGATTTTCCTTACTGCCAATGGAGTAATACCCTTTGGCTCTTTTTTTTTGTTTTTTTTTTAAAAAAATGTCTGTTCAAGACCTGTTTAACATCAGTATTCTCTGCAGTATAGAAAATTCACTACATTATTGATAACCAATATAGGCTTACACTCAAATGTTCTTACCCTATAATTTATTCAGTCTGAAAATTAACATTAAACCTGACCCACACTGTATGAGCATGTAGTGAGCAAGACAAACCCAAAAACTTTTCTGCATCAGTGGAGATTAGAATGATGATACATCCTAGAAGAGGATACATTCACAACAGAAGTCATTAGCAGTAGCCATCATTACCACATTTCCTGTGCAGAGGGCAGAAATGCACTGATTCTAACAACCAGCTTGGGAGTCCCCACACTTGATATTTTGTTTTAAAGTGGAACATTTACTCCATGGTCAAAACATTCAAACATAAAGGGAAAGAGTTTCTACAACTCTATCTGAAAACTAACTGGTGGAGACTCCTGAAAGGGAAACAATTACATCAAAGTAGCAGCACATAAAAAAGTGGCATCATACACATATTTCCACCCTTTCCCCCATTACAGAATATGAGATCGTAGTCACTGGTGTCCCCCAATGATAATTAAATGGTGTAGATATATGTATACACACACATATTTATGTACATTATATATATACACACATGCCTAAAATTACTGAAGAAGTCAGCACAAAGACACAGTTAATAGTTAGAATGGATTTGATGCATTAGCTTATGAGCTTCAGATTTCAAAATAAGAAGTTGATTTAACATAGCACTCAATTACAAAGATCCAATAAAAGATGTTTTAGAAGCCTGAAAAAATAGGATCACGTACCTCATCTGCTCAAGGGCGGGCATAAACTGAAGGATGCTCATGTGATGAAGGTTAAAATGACAACATGCAATTGATGATCAAAGGAACTTTATATATATTCAGGCTCTCAGATGTTTTGGAGGTTGAAAGAGGGGAAGGTTAAATTCCACAAAAACATGGGTCAATCAAGTAAAACTGAGAATACCAGTTACAAAGATAAATCATACTTTGGTATTATTGTTTTGACATTATACCTCTAAAATATTCTTTTTCAAGATTTTTGGTTTGCCTACATGGTTTTGTTTGGCTTGCTTGCTTTTGGTTTTTTTTAATAGAAGTGTCTTGACTCAGAACGTATGAATCTTACAAAACAATGCATTAGCCTCTTTCAAGCAGGAAAGAGGCATAAAACAGACATACTGGCATTTAATTAAATATCAATAATATTGTCAGTTAATGTCCATATTTAATACATTTGTAAGTTCAAATATGGTGCAGCTAACCATCTAACATTTCATGCAAGTTAATTCCAACTTGCCAATATATTGGTTTTGACAAGGACAAAACTCTTACAGGAAACATTCATTCCCTTTTAAGTACATCCACACAAGGTAACAAAAGATTTGCCAGAAACATAAAAACTTCACCTTATTTAAATTTATAATATATGACAAACTTACTAAACCTACCACTTGACAAGAACTATATATTATGATTATTTATTACAGGTTTGGGCCTTTTTTATCTCCCACATTTGGAATGAATAATTCTGTGAAGGTACACAGCCTACAAGTTTAATAACACAGAATCTAACAGACAATGAAGTGGGAAGTTTTCAAGTTTCAATATGAAATTTCAAAGCAAACTGCCTCCTCCAAACACATACATTACATTGTGCAGAAATCTCAGTCACAGAAGCAGGACTAGAGATTATCAAATTTAAAGGACAAATGACAACGATTCTGTCATTCCAAATCTGACACAAAAGAGAACACGATAGTGATTTGATTCTTTCTAACAATATTGGGTTGGGGTTTTTTGCAAACCTTAAAACACCAATGTAGCTCTTATTTAATTCAAAATCTCAGGTCCTTTTTTTTTTTATAATCCTTGCTCTGCTGAATTTAATTGCCTTGGCAATGCCAGAACACTGCCTGATCCTAACAGGTCAGCATTGATCACTCTAAACCAATTGGTTCCTTCATTACAGAGAAAATGAAGTAAAGAGAAAAGGCAGGTGTGCTCTTGCACAGTCAGCTGGACTTCAGCTTCTCTTGCCCTTCTCCCTCATTAACTAACAACCAATCGATCAGGAACCTGCTCAGAACCCACAAAAACTATTCATCACTTCTGACATGGAATAGTTTTATCAGGTCACTAAAGAATATTTGAGGTATCTATCTTTAGAGCCTTTAGAGCTCATACTGTTTTTAAACCAGCTTGCAAGAGAAAGGAAAATCGAAACATCACACTCCTATGTAGTTCTAGTGTAAACCTCGAATCCAAAATAAAATATCTCTTACTTACTTGCCCAAGACAAGAATCTGTGGTGTAGGGTACCTAATTTTAAACACTATTTATTGTGAAGAACTGATGAACAGAGAGAAAGAGCACAGCTGGGAGAAAGAACGCAGATGGCCCTGATTCCAGCTCATTCTCTTTTGTACTTCCATGGTCTTTAGCTGAACAAATTAAAAATGGCAGTGAATGTTCACCCTAAAGCTTTACACATCATTTCTACTTCCACCTTTTTAAATATTTGAAAACTGCTTCTATTTCCTACCATTTCACATCACTTCTTCCCAACAGTCCCTTTCCTATCAAGCTCCACAGTTTATTTGCTCCTACAATTGCAACAGAATTCCTTTACTTCCTTTGCCAAAAATTACTGTTCAAAATCACTTAAAAATTATTCTTCTTGAGAAGTTACCTATAATGATAAGCTCTTAGTCTAGTCAGTTATTCATGTTGTTTCTGCTCTTTCTCCAATTGTAAACTCTGCAAAATATGCCTTGTCATTATACTTTGTTCACTTAAACAGGTTTGTAATTTCACATTACTATCAGTTCAAAATACTGCCACCAAGGCGATTCAGAAGAAATCAAAGAGATACTATAACAAATACATAATCAGGAAACAAGACTTTAGAAAGGGAAAAAAACCAAACAAAACACCTCAAGAAGAGAACTAAACAGAGTAGTTTAAGGGAACAAGGAATGAACAAAGGGAAGAGGCAGCAGACATCAAACAAATTAGGTAAAGAAACAAAGTAGAGTGGCACTGTTTTGATTAGGAAATAGAAAATGCTAATGAAAGATACGGCATAAAAAAATAACTTATTTCTACTAAAAACCAGAAAAGAGAAACAGAGAAACAATCTGCCACTTTATGGCACTTTACATACAGAATCAGCTCACTTTCTGCTGTTGTTTTTCACCCCCTTTTTTTCAATTCCCTTCTCTTTTCAAACCTTTGAAGCAACCGTCTTGTGTATCATTCAAAGGCCAAGACTTCTGAAAAGATGATATTGCTGTTCAGGAGCACAACCTCCTGTGAAGGAAATCAATTTACCAATACAATACACTATATAAAGGACTATTCACACAATGCAAGTTGGCAATTTGGATTCTACCCGAGCTCCAGAGGATGATTCAAGTTCTCCGAGTCTGACTGGGTTATCCTTTGTCATTGAATCACACACACACATTCATGAGTAGGTATCTATCTTGAACAGAAACTGGATGATTACACCTGCTGCGACTATTTGGTAACACATAAATAGTCAGAGTTGTCAAAAGAGAAATACGAACCTGCTCAACAATTATTTAAGAGACTCTGTGATGGGGGAACTTAATTAATCTTTCCTATAAACAGTCATAAATTATCTTCAAATTATAAAAATACATTCCAGTAGATTTGTGACAATCCTACTAAAAAAAAATAATAAATAACAACTTGACATACTACCGCAGAAAAACACCCAACAACGCAGAACCATTTTTCCTTCGGCATTTTAAAAATCAGTTAAATCAAAGGTTCCCAAATATTCCCAAATACTTTGGACAAGATGACAGTGGCAGTCCTCCAAGTTCCTCAGCTGTCTGAATACTCTATCAAACTTATAAAAAAACCAACAACTTATGAGTTGTCTGTTTTTCTACTGAAGTGTATCATAGACTTAATTGGTTTTGACACATGTAAACTCCAAATTACGTTTATCCAAAACTGAGATATTTATAAAGCCTTTTGCTGTTTCTGTCTGACCCTCTTCTGAAGAGAGATCCTATGATGTCTGATAACATTTAGGCCTTTTTCCAGTGAAAGCATTAACATAATCTCTTTCCTATATTTGTTGTCTGTCAGCATAGACTTCATTTCTTCACAGAATCGGGCACATCACTATAAAAGAAATGTGCTTCACCATACAATGTCCCCACAAAGAGTAATCAATAAATTATAGTGTGTATACTATGGAGCTAGATTATCCCATGAATCACTTCCAACTCATGATACATGTGCTGACTACCAGAACACAGAAGAAATATCAGCTTCTAAAAAACACTACTGTACTGACCCTACCAATTTGAGTCACACATAATCTAGAAATCTGAGCCCGGAAATCAAAGAAAAAGGGCTTAAAAGAGAATTTAAGATGTCATTTAGTCCATTTCTCCTATCACACTGTCACAAAGAAAGATCAAACCACATTTATTACACTCCAGACAGATAAATATCTAATCCCCTGTTAAAATTGTCCACTTATGAAGCTTTCACAACCTCCACAGACAACCTACATTTAGCCAGCTTCTTAGTGTCAAAACCAACTTTTTGTTGCTACAATTTATGACTATTACTTCTTGTCTTGCTCTTTATGAAGATGAAGGATATATTAATCTCTTGTTTTGTACAAGTTTTTTACCTCTTGAGAGGTTTTTCATGCCTCCTGTCAGATCTTTCCTCTAAACCAGCCAGTCGCAAGTTTGTCCATCTTTTCTGTGCTGGTTCTTGGTGTTCCCTTCCAGACTTCTCCCTTGCTTCTTGAAGTATAAAATGCTACTTTCCTCAAGGGTCCATAATTAGCAATTCAGATATGACTGAACTGAATGAATCATGCTGATCCATATAACAAGCTCTACTACTGTATATATATTCAAATATTATTTTTTGCAACAGCTGATACTGCGGTCCCATATCCAGCCTTACAGTCACTAAAAACTGCAGATCCTCCTGGTGCTGAAGTGCAGTTCAGCTATTTGCTACTCACCCTCATTCTTTAAATCACATTTTCTTGCACAAGTACAAATTCTTGCACTTGTTCTTAGGAAACTGCATTCTATTTATTTCAGACTGTGTCTCCAATTTGTCCAGATGCTTTTAAATTCTAATTTTGTCCTTTCACATAACTGCATGTCCTCTCACAGTTTCATGCTGTCCTCAAATTTAAGAAAACATGATGGGTTTTTTTACCATCCAAAGCTTTACACATATACTGAGGAGTATGGAACACAAGAAAGACCCCATAAAAATCCCACTTCTTATATCTTTCCATTTTCCATTTCCATATAACTATGATTACAACAGGTGCTCCTCCAGTTTTATACTCACTTTACTACATTTTCATTTACAACAGTTCCCCTTGCTTGCATACTGAAATACCATGTTAGTGTCAAAAGCTTTACTAAAGACAAAATACAACATGTATTGATTTATTTCTTACCCATGCACTGTTTTTCTGCCTCAGAAGGAAACTAAATTGACTATCTGTTTTTGACAAATCCAGTTTAGCTGACAGTAATTGCTTTATCTTCTAGTGCCTACAAACAATTTGGTTCAATTACTTGCTCCAGTATTTTCCTGGAAACCAAAGTTGTGCTATATGACAATTCCTCAGCTCCCTTTTTTTGCTTCTTTTAAAAATGGGAAAAGAAAAAACTTGGTGCCTATTTTCCATGAGTTCATAAAATCAATAACTTTTCCAAGTTAACAGGCATAAATTCCAACTACCAGTTCAAAAGCTGTTTTCTGGGGATTAGAAAGCAAATTTTATATTTATACAAAGAAATAAAATGGGAATTAGAATATAAATTATAAGTACTATCAGAACAACTTTATTTGCGGTTCTACAATTACTAATTATTAACTGCAACGAACACCACCAAGAAACTGTGGGCTTACATATTGTAGATTTTCAAGGACTATACCTGATAGTTTAAATTTAGCTTATTAGTCATATTTCCCAATTTGCCTAAAATTTCATGCACGATAGAAAAAGTACTTCCCCTTCCCTAACACTACTATTGCTCCTTACAGCTTTATGGTGAAATAAATAGGAAATTTTGGAATTAATTTTTGCATGTTACGAAATTATGTATAGTATAAAAGTAAATAAACTTCAAAATGGAAGCGGAAAATTATGCCTTACTACACGATATTCTCTAAGGGGCATAAATCAAGAACACAGCAAAAAGAAGTAAACACAATGACAATAATTTTAACTGACAATTATTTTTAAAAAAATCATTTGGAAACATTTAAAGTAAGCCTTTCTGTGAGAATACTCAGTTCTAATGGTAGAAAGTGAACGTAAGCCATAGATGCAAATAGCTCTGTTCTCTAATCTAAAATGATGCAATAGTGTCCTAATGATACACCACTGAGGGCCTTTCAAAGATCTGCACTGGAAGGCAGAGGAAGGGGAAAGACCTTAAGTGAGAGACTGTCATATTCTAATCTAACCTTCTTACAGAAAGAGTGTAGATACCTCTTTTCTCTCCTTCTCCCTCTGCTCTAATTACAAAACATAGGTCTCCACACTACTTACACTAATCAAAAAACAAGAACAAAACCCACTGCTTTCTGGCTTCTTGAGAAGATGCCACTCGAGAGAAAAAACCTCTGCAAGTGAGAGCTTATCTCACCAGGAAGGCACAGTAACTACTGGTCCACACAGACCATGATATAAGTGGTCTAAAGCTAAACAAGCCCACTTTGTTTTTTAATTTAGTGACCGAAATCACTAAAAATGTGATATCTGATCTGCAGTGTCCATAAGGAATATCCATTGTTTACTACCCAAAACTTTGTCTAAGTACTCTAGAAAACTGTCTTACAAAGTCTGTCTCATTGTACCATATATGAAGTTTACAATAAATGAAAATATTAAGAGGGAAATTAATTTAAAAGATTTTTTTTTCTAAGAGTAAAATGGGTGGTGGAAGGCCTATCAAACAGAAAGAAGGCAGTTAGCTCTGTCTTGTTCCTACATTGTAGATAAAAAAACCCAAAAACATTGAAGTAAATCACATGGAGTTTCTTTTCATTTATTTGAAATAACTATTTTGCAACATGGCTAAATGGGAAGTAAAAAGGGATAATCTACTGCATTTGTATGTTTCATGCAAATACCTGCATGTTATTTATATTATTGTTTCAAAATTCAGGGACCCAAGTTAAGTAAAAAGAAATGCAGCTGTGCCAATTATCAATTCCCTACATTCTTTGCAAGAGAGCCGATAGCTGTCTTCCTGCTTTAAATAAGTGTAAGAAAACATTTTAAAACAGGCAATCGTTTCAGCAGCACTGGCCTGCAGTGCTGGAAACAGATCAGTGTATTTCATCTCGGCATTCTTAAGATTATTTAGTAATCTTTGGGCAAAAGCACAAAACCTGTGAGACATGCTTATCCTAGCATCATTGAAAATCTATACTCTGATTAGAGAGAGATTTACAGTCCCGCTGGGGCACCTGAAGTTACTGCCCCCCAACCAGAAGTTATAGGCTCTTCCAATGTAGCCATTTTCCTCTGCATTACAAGAGGCGCAGCACGCATCATTGCGTCTTGGTAGAGACACCTAGCTGTATAATATATACCTTTCTTAGCATTAAAAAAAAAAAGATACAGAAGTAAGGATATCAGTATCTCCTAATACATTCATTCCCATTTTATTTTTTAGGCAATCACCCCTTACTTGAAAATTTTGCTTGTAGCACCTATTTGCTGTTTCTAATCTAGAGGCACCTATTGTATCTCAAAACAAGATTCCGAGTGTACATACTATAATCAGAAGCAGCAGTATATATTGCACTCAGAACACCACCATAATGGAAAATGACCACCAGATACTCCGGGGCCTAGCCCAAAGGCTGGTCGTGCTGAAGAACAATGGCTTGCAAAACCTGTCCTGAACAACAGTACTACTACTGGATCAAGAGTCACACCGAATAATGTTATTGCTAAAACAATGATACAAATTGGACTTTAAACCAAACAAATTAAGTAAAAAGATTAAAAATCAGAAGTAGCACTCAAGTCTCAGTAACCTCTGTTCCTCCTCTTGCACCAAGCAGATTAGCCATCCTACAGACTTAAACCTACTACCTCACTTGCATGTAGAGCGTAGAGAGTCTAGCATGGTTTGTTTGGCTCAAGTATCCCATCACATAAATACTACCATATTGCTTGCATATACTTGCATCTTTATGACACTGAATCCCAAATAAAAGTCCCAAAACCAGTTCTACACTCCTGTGTCTCGGCACTGCAATTCTGGATCTCTGGTCAGGAGAAACTGTGGTGTGAGAAAAGCAGTGCTTTCATAAGGATTCAACTGAAGTCCATGAAGGCTGTTCAGCCCATATCCAGGCTAACTTCTACAGGGCTGCTCAACTGTTTCCCACCCAAATTTATTATACTGAAACAACCACAACACTGGTACACAAAAAGCAGAACAGAAAAAGGAAAGTGACAAGCACAAATACAGGCTGGGCGAAGAATGGATTGAGAACAGCCCTGAGGAGAAGGACTTGGGGATGCTGATTGATGAGAAGCTCAACATGAGCTGGCTGTGTGCACTTGCAGCCCAGAAAGCCAGCAGTATCCTGGGCTGCATCAAAAGAAACGTGACCAGCAGGTTGAGGGAGGTGATTCTCCCCCTCTACTCCACTCTCGTGAGATCCCGCCTGCAGCACTGTGTTCAGTTCTGGAGTCCCCAACAGAAGAACGACATGGAGCTGTTGGAGCAAGTCCAGAGGAGGACCACAAAGATGATCACAGGGCTGGAGCACCTCTCCTGTGAAGACAGGCTGAGAGAGTTGGGGGTGTTCAGCCTGGAGAAGAGAAGGCTCCAGGGAGACCTTAGAGCACCCTTCCAGTACCTGAAGGGGCTGCAGGAAAGCTGGAGAGGGACTTTTTACAAGGGCATGGAGTGCTAGGGGCAATGGTTTCAAACCGAAATAGGGTAGATTTAGACTGGATATTAGGAAGAAATTCTTTCCTGTGAGGGTGGTGAAACACTGCCACAGGTTGCCCAGAGAAGCTGTGGCTGCCCCCTCCCTGAGACTGTTCAAGGCCAGGTTGGATGGGGCTTTTAGCAACCTGGTCTAGTGGGAGGTCTCCCTGCTCATAGCAGGGGGGTTGGAACTGGATGATCTTTAAGGTTCCTTCCAACCCAAACCATTCTATGATTCTGTGTCTTGCACAGCTGGAGTGGGCATTGCTTTCTACCTGGTCATCCAGAGCGGGATGGAACAGAGGGCAGAGGTTTCCAAGCAGATCCTTAGGAAGCAAACTAAGCCTGTACAGAGACTGAAACGGTGCTTATAACCCACTCTAACTCTGAGCAGCCCTCAAATACACAGCTTGGAGATGTCTGCATTGAACATGGCAGCAAAAGATGACTAAAAATCAGACACTAGTGAATGTTACCTACGATATTGCTGCCCCCCTCCCCTTTTCCTAACTGATAACTGCACTGTAATTTTAAGACAAGGTAAAGGTGTATTTGAACTCCCAAAGTAAAAAACAATGTGTTTCTATTTCTCTGTACTAGCATACTTTACTTCACTGTAAGAAATAAAGTCTGGAGACTGTTAAACATAACATCTTTCCTTTGTCAACAGGCTCTTCAAAAACTAAAGTTACAGTAACAGTTTTCTATAACTTCAAGGTTTTACCTTCCTTCATTTCAGACAGACTGTTAATAAAGTTTAGTACCTAGAATTAGAATGACTGAAAATAGCCATATTCCATTGAGAAATTTATGGCGTCTATTTTTCATGTCATTATGGAAAAAAACACTGAACTGAAAGTCAAGACACTGTTCCGTAGTTAATTTTCACCCTGGGATCATGCTTTCTTTTGTAGGAAATGAAATGAATTCAACTAAAACAGCATCACACATCTACTTCTCTTATTGTTCTGCTAATAATTCATTCTCTATTTTTAATACATACATACACACTTTTCTACCAGTATCTTGTTTCCCTGTGAAATAAAGAGGAGTTCTTGACTCTGATCACAGCTTACCAGCTGACAATCCAACCAACAGAGTTAAAATGCAAGAGATCATCCAGGCTAAAGTAAAACATTCAGTGCATGCTAGACATTACAGAAGGATCCTGACCATCAAAGCTTCAGTGACCCTAACTTCTTTGCTGACTTTAATTAAGGAAAAAAACCACCAAATACAAAAAAAGCGCTAATATTTCAAAAATCATAGATTCAAAATGCTGTGAAAAGTCAGCTATAATTTGTTCTTTTTTTGTACTTCATTGACATTTGTGTTTTATCGATGAACAAAAGATTGCAATCCAACATGCACCTTCATTTCAAAAAAATAATTTTCATTTTAAAGTCAGCATTAGCTCATTTTCACTTAGTATCTCAATAAAAACATGCAAGATACACCAAGTAAAGCATATTTGGAAATAAAAAATATTGAACAAATTAACACCTGTGAGCCATTTTCATATAAGCTGCTTGACAAAAAGAAGCTTCAAAGCTGTAGCTTTGACACTACGTAATTTCAAGTAACAAAATATTTTTTCAAAATTGAAATTCGTTAAAGTCCACAAAATGAGACTTAGTGATAATTTATTTTACCACTCTAGAGAGTACATTTCTAAGACTTCGCTGCTGCTCCCATCACCCACCACCTTCAAAGATACCAGCAGCAGATTCAGTATTGTTTTGCAATATTGCCCTTTTGTTTGTAACACAGACTCTAGTTTTGAGACGGTAAGAAACCACGTAACAATTAATCTATTCAATCTTTTCCTATCTCAAACATTATACTATCTTATTGATAATATGTATGCAAGAAAAAAAAATCAGAGCTAGCAAAACTCATCCTGCAGCTTCCAGTCACAGTAGTTCATTTCCACAAACATCATTCCCAGTTAGCTTTGTTCATTTGCTTTTTTTCCTGAGAGTAGGAAAAAAGCAGGTGGGCAGGCAAATTTTTCCAATCAAATTTGACCTGAAGTATTAAGACACTTGGCACACTTCCAACATCCAACAAAACATGGCTTCCAAACTCATTCAATGGCACGTTATCATTCCAACTTTCAATATTTTTATTATATTTCCAAGAGATAAGAATCCAGAGCAACCACCCCAAATACATCACTTTCCTTATCGTGCTGTCCTCGGCTGGGGATCAATTTTGGTGATGCCATAAAACAATGCTGTAACAGCCTCAGACACTATTGACTTAGCAGGAATAGTAATGACTAAAATACACCGGGCTCTCAGAGAAAGAAGATAAAGGTTAAACACGAAGATGCAAAGAACACACCAGCACCACTACCAGACTCAGAGAAGTGAGACAGCTACAGAGCTTTCGCACTAGGTGTAAATGCCTTGCTTCACAAACATATTTAAGTCAGTTTTATTTTTAAGCTGAAACGAATACCTTCTGGCAAGAGATAGATACAAAGTCTATTTTCAATTAAACTCTCTATTTACCACACTGTTTCTGAACCAGGAATATCACATGGAAATAATATTTTTCATAGAATACATTTGATCAATGCCAATTAAAAACCCACAAGAAAACTACTTAAACCTATCTTTCAGAAAAAACACAGAACTTTGTTAAATAGATGTCTCTTTGTCAAGGAACAGCAGACACAGCAATAGTCTGCAATACACAAAAAATCCCAAATTCACCACATCACATATTTTATTGTACATACTTAAATTTCTGCTCTCTTAACGTCAGCTATATAATAAACCAGATAAAATCTTACTATTCAAAGTGTAAAGCTTAAAAATGTGTTTAAAAATTCGTCATTATTCACACTGCTGACAAAAATTTCCAATTAAAAATATTTCTGTGAAACTCTACAGCATAAGTTTTACATTTACAAGGAATTTAGGAAAATCAAAATTAGTCTTCTGAAAGGGAATGGATTATCCTTTGTTTGCTATTTCTTTAGTCTGACTACTGCAATAATACTTAAGAACAGATCTCTTATCAACCATGTCAATACAAAAAAAAAATAAAATAAAATACAACCAAACCCAGGCTACACCTCTGACCAGCCCATCTATACCAGGGAAGAATTTTAGAATGAGTGTAACTGCACTAGCAAAATATTGTTATTAAATTAGTATAATATATAGCAGGAAAACAAAGGTTTGATAGTGGTATATTTATACTGCAAACCTTTACCAGACCCAAACAAGTCACTAAAATTTACATGTAGGGTTAAGTAAAAGCAATTGAGGGCTACTTGATTCCTGCATGACAGATTCATCAGGGTGATTTAAGATCCTTAGCTAATATACACTACTCTCACACTTAAGTTGGTTCACTCCACAGTTCTCCTCCTGGGCCGTTCTCATGCCTCTGAAGCCCGAGCTGGAGTTTTTTAAAGCCCTCATAAATGTTACTTTACTATACCACACCCCACAAAGTACACTGCATTATAGCATATAAAATCTGTGCCAGAAAGAAAATGCTGCTTACAAGATACACACTACAGCAGAGTGGTACTGCTGAATTTCTACCTGGGGAAAAAAAAAAAAAAAGTAAAAAAAAAGTGCAGGAATTTGGCTACATTCCTGAAAGCAAATGTTTTCTTTGCCTGTTACATTTAATACTATCAGCTACCTGTCACTTAAGTCAAATTCCAGTAATTTTCCAGCAGACTACACTTTCTTTTCCTCTTCTCTTGCACAAAAGTTTGCAATAGCAGAACCTTCTATTTCCAATATACTGCTCATATTTGCCTGCTTCTCATGTTGACATTTAAATAATGAAGACTACAGGTATTAGCAATGTTATGTCATTTTATTTGCCATTTCTTCTGGCTCAAAGATGCACAGTGGGCTCTTCCAATATGCCATGTTTTATGAAAGTTAGCTTAACTGATGATTTGTCATGGCTTAGTATTATTGTGCAAACCATGTACAGGCCTGGTCTAAAGCTGTGAAAAAGTAACTTCTGCTGTCCTTAGTGCCACCTTAGTCTGCAAATAACTGTGAACAGAAGCATTAAACCTCTGAATTGCGCAAAAGAATCCCGGAAGCCCTGCATCCTCACCTGAAAGATTCCTGTGCATTCGATCCCCACACACATCAACATACTCAACTAAAGCTCTTCCCTACATTCCACATCCCATGGGCTACGTACATCCCAATTCCTCACTCCTGCCTCTCCAAGCTACTCATTCACTTTCCTCCATGGAGCCTCAAATGCTTCCACTTCTTCTCAATGCCCCTGTTCTTCTTAAGACACATGATCCAAGTCCTTCAATCACATACTTCTATGCTCAGACAGATAATGCAGCACTTTAAAGGGCGGAGGTCTGAGTTAATTCCCATCTTTTCTCTTACATTTATTGATGCTTATTCTTCTGTAGAAACGGTAGGAGACTTTTGTGTGTCTATACATACACATGGAATGTAGGCTCTCAGATGTATAAGCTGGATGACAGGAACATTCTAGCCCATCACCTGGAGGATAGGATATTAGCTGTTGTTTTAACTTGTGTACTAGTTTTCACAGACAAATCCAAGATGGAAATATGAGTGATTCAAAACCCAGAAAAAACTCCATTAACATAGGCAAAGCTAAGCTGATATTAGCATAAAACTGTGCCAGTATGATTCTCCCTCACTTATTTCACTTCAAAGCATTTATAGCTCTTCTGAAAAGCTTCTGTTCCAATGACACCAACTAAAATGTCAGTGGGCAACAATTCAAAATCCACAGTGGAAAGACATTAAAGTCACATTTAGTTTTATGATTAATTGCTGTTGCTTCAATATGCAATGAACAAGGCAGTAAATCAGAAAACATGTCTACAATTTGTACTGCTAATTTTTTTAGAGAAACTTTACAGCAAGAAGAAATAAAGTTACACCTTTTAGTCCTACTGAAATTTGCAAAACAAGGATTTTATCCCTTTTATTAAATGCTTTGTGTAGTAAAAAGGCAATCACACATCAGTTGTAGGGTTTAGAAATGTTATTGCATCTGCATAAAATAAATATCTAACAAAATAACTAAAATGCTAAGAAAATGTTAAAGTTTTAGTTTCAGCTAAATGAAGTCTAAGTATTTAATTTAGAATCCTCTTTGCAACAATATCTAACTTACTTTATAGATAATCTTCATCTCATTTATGAAAATTCTCCATAAAGCTTTGGGGAGACATAACATTAGACATGCACACAAAGAACAGTAAATATTACATTCTCAACTATACTTTAATTTCAACATAGTTTTAAAATTGAACAGTCTTTAAAAAACAGTGAAGACTCTCATGTATTTAATGCTACAAAAAGCAAGATTTTTCTTCCTTAGCCAGAAGGGATAATTTGATACTTGCAGTGTGATTTTGAGCCTGCTAGGTTAGCTAAGTTTATCCCTAGAAGAGAACCACTCATTTGTCTAAATGTGATGTACGCTCCCTGGTTCCTCACAGTAAAACATAATACAAGTCAGCAAACGATGTATGCATTCAGGCTGGTACGTTTAAAAAGTATAAGACTGACTGCAGGGCACCTGTTCCATTGCTACTGAGGACAAAAGTACAGCACAGAAGAGGAATAAGACTAAAGGAAATAATAGAGGAAAGTTGCACGATTCAGGCATTTGAATGCTGCATTGTTGAACTGGACACAGACCCTTCAAGGGCTGCAGAGTTCTGATGCTATGTCCAAAAACCCAGGGAAAGCAAGGACTTCTCAAGTGCCCATCAAGTGCTCCCCAATATTTGAAGCCTGTGACTTCACTTCATGCTCAGAATTGTAAACCAAGATCAAGAGAAGCTGGGTGAAGAACATGAAAGGGCAACTACAGTAAATTCAATACTGTATTGTAAAACATAAGTTTAAAGAGCCAAGGTAAGGTTATAGATACTGCTTTGATTTTGGCATTTGTAAACATCCAATTACTGGATTTGCAACTTTGAAGAGAAGATTTACACCGAAAATTCAACAGTAATTTCTGAATTTTAAAGCCAGTACATCAGTCTGTCATATGGTATAACACATGAATCATCCATGAAGGTGACAATAACGTACACATTCATCATACAGTCTTTCTTAACTAAGAACAGGTAAGAAGAGCACCAGATATACATTCTTTATCCAGATCAGCAAGTACAAGTGAATGGGACACTTGGCAAATTTCACAGACATTTGTTGTCAACAGAGGAATGCAAACATTCAAGAATTCTTGGTGCTACTTTTGAATTAACTGGGTAAGGGAGACAGAGCCAGTCAGTCACCTGCCTCCTGGAACTACTCTTCCCCAGCCTTTTCTAAACCAGCGCCTTACTTGATTATTTAAGTTTCAGATATCCAGAGGTACTACCAGTTACAAACATAAATGTGGCAGAACTAGCACTTCTGGTTTTGATTTTGCTTCATTTACTTATGCTCCTACACATTTCAGATTTGGAAAGGTGGTTTGTTAGTTTGAGTATTTAAGTTTGCTTTGTGTTAAAAATTCTACTCTATTTTAAATAAATATATAAGCTTGGGAGGGTATCATCAAGATATTCACCATGAAACCAATTGAGAATAAGATACACATTATTCATGTTTCTAATTTGAAACTGAAAAATAAAGGTAGAAAAATACCACCACTGAAATACAAAGATCTGAACTTCATACTTAACACACTGATACTTAACTCATTATGCCTGCCCCTTCTTTTAGTAGGCCTATTAATTAATAAGAATCAAAATGAAACAGTAATACTAATAAATTGTAGGACCATTTGTATTAGAAAGTTCACCTTTATCTGAAGCTTCATCCAAAAACAAAAAATTAAGTCAGTACAGTTGAAAGGTAAGATATTTTAAGACAAGTAAAAATGAAATACAGTAAATTTGTTCACACTACCAATACAAGGTATGATTTCTACAAACCTTAACAAAATGCCCATTTAAACAACATTTATTGAAACAGGCAAAAGCCTAAGTGCTGTTCACACATCGATGCATATTCTGACCTCTACATGATGACAAGAAAACCCC
Source organism: Aegotheles bennettii (assembly GCA_013398125.1). Classification (NCBI taxonomy): domain Eukaryota; kingdom Metazoa; phylum Chordata; class Aves; order Caprimulgiformes; family Aegothelidae; genus Aegotheles; species Aegotheles bennettii. Next base: position 1,429 of record VZRW01007108.1, on the reverse strand, counting down.
CTGTCAATAGATTATTGCACAGCTAAATACAGTGTAGAATTTTTGTGTTACCTCTTGATACACAATTTCCAACCCACCACTCCTGGCTCCTCAGATTGTTCTGCAAAGGCAAGTAAAAAACCCTGCAAAAGTGAAGTATCTCATTCCTCAGTTTTGACAAAAGAGCAAAGAAAGGAAAGGCAAAAAGGGATTAAAACAGCGAAGTGCTCACAAGCACTACAGGCTACAGTTTAAAAACATTTTGATTGGACAGATTCCTAAAACCAAAGCTTTTGGGAAAATGCATTTTCCAAAGCTTTTAATCCATCTCTTCCTCTTTATCATCCATGAAAAAATGTCAACACACTCTGGGAAAAAGAACATAGATCCTCTAGTGCTGTAAAGTTCGGAGATGAACAAGAAGTCATGCAACTATTTATTACTTAGGGCATTAGTCACAACAACAAAAACCACAAGGGAAGGGACATGAGGGAGGAGAAGCAAGTTTCAGGTTGAACCAAGTAACATTCAGCAAGCAGAATTTCTCTTATCAATCACTGAAGTCACAAGAATCCAAAGTATTTTTCCCCTTATTTCAGTGGCCTCCAGGATCAACATACAGCTAAGTACCAGCACTTCCAGGACACCCGGAGAAAAACTCCATTCTGACTGACTGCCCACACAAACTATTTCCATTACATTATACAGCAAGTGACTCAATGTTTTCTTTTGGCAGTGTATGCACAATGCTAACTCTCACACTTTTGTGTAAACCTATGAATGCAAGTACAAACATGCTCACTCAGAATACAGTTCTGTTGTTATCATAAAGCAGGCTCATGAGACAAACCTGCACTATACAAAGCAAAAGCAGTTGTGCTTCACTTACAAACAGTACAGCAAATGTAAACACAGATGAGTCGAATGGAAGTGCCCATGACTTGCCTATCCTGAATGCTTCAAAAGCTTGTTCTAGAAAAAAAAATATTAATGCCATTCTTATGAAGTCATATTGTGCTGCAAGATGAGTAAGCAGATAAATAAAAAGACTCCGGCAGTGCGGAGCGGAGAGCGGCAGCAGCCGCATGGGAAGGAGAGAGGCACGCGGAGAGCGGCGCGAGGGGAGGCAAGGAGCAGAGAACACTGGTTGCTTTCTCGAGCAATACAGGCAAATTAGCCAGATAGACCATGGTCACAACGCGCCCAAAAACCATAGTGAAAAAGAATGTGGGAACTCAGACGGATCCCCCGAGCAGCCATGCAGCCGTGCAGGTCTCTGGCTGCAGTGAACGCCTGAGGCTGGCACTGGTGCCGGAGGGAGCCGGTGACACCGCGTTTGTGCGGTGCGAGCAAATAACTGATCTGCTCGGGCAGGTGGTTAAACTGATGGAGGAGTTGGAAAGGCTAAGAACTATTACAGAATGCAGAAGTGAAAGAGATTAGTGGAGCT
>VZRW01007107.1:308175-322102 GCA_013398125.1 Aegotheles bennettii | reverse complement strand
GTGACAGGACAAGGGACAATGGGCACAAACTGGAACACAGGAAGTTCCACCTAAACATGAGGAAAAACTTCTTTACGTTGAGGGTGACAGAGCACTGGAACAGGCTGCCTGGAGAGGTTGTGGAGTCTCCTTCTCTGGAGATATCGAAAACCCATCTGGATGTGATCCTGTGCCACTTGCTTTAGATGAACCTGCTCTAGCATGGGGGTTGGACTGGATGATCTGCAGAGGTCCCTTCCAGTCATTACAATTCCATGATCCTGTGAAGGAAGTCTCATCAACAAACGGCCTGCCAGCCAAACTGAAATCAAGAAAACAGCAACTGCCAGGTACTCAGTCTGCATCTCAGCAGCTACACTCCAGGTCACCACCCACCTGTCCTGAGATTACAGCTAATGTTATTTTCCTGTGCACAGGTGTCCTGAATAAAAATTGCTTTGGCAGCACCCAAAAATAGCAGCAAAGAACCCAACTGTAAGATCCACCTGGGTGAGGACATGGCACCATCTTTAGAAATGGCACTGTGCACCACAGCTAGACAGCAGCACATTTCTTCCACATGCTCCTAGAAGTGCAGCCAGAAAAAACAGCATGTCCTGAATTAAGAAAAATGCCACCTGGAGCACGCTGCCACCTGTTCTGTGCTCACCCTCACCCCTCATACATGCTGTGTGACCCCATCTCATGGTCTTAGCACAACCACAGGGTTACTATAGAGGCTGCTCTGAAAGGGCCAGAAGTGGCTCCATGCAAAGAGGTCAAAATAAAAGCTGCACCCCATATGAAGTGACCCACTGGGCACTCTGGACTGAGCATTGTATTGTCATTTTCATTGTATTGTCATTTTCATTGTATTGTCATTTTCATTGTATTGTCATTTTCATTGGTCTGTCGGTTTGGTAAGGGGGAATGTCTTGTCTGGACTGAGCATTGTATTGTCATTTTGTTGTATTGTCATTTTCATTTGTCTGTGTTGGTTTGTCAAGGGGTCATGTCATGTCATGTCATGTCATGTCATGTCATGTCATGTCATGTCATGTCATGTCATGTCATGTCATGTCATGTCATGTCATGTCATGTCATGTCATGTCATGTCATGTCATGTCATGTCATGTCATGTCATGTCATGTCATGTCATGTCATGTCATGTCATGTCATGTCATGTCATGTCATGTCATGTCATGTCATGTCATGTCATGTCATGTCATGTCATGTCATGTCATGTCATGTCATGTCATGTCATGTCATGTCATGTCATGTCATGTCATGTCATGTCATGTCATGTCATGTCATGTCATGTCATGTCATGTCATGTCATGTCATGTCATGTCATGTCATGTCATGTCATGTCATGTCATGTCATGTCATGTCATGTCATGTCATGTCATGTCATGTCATGTCATGTCATGTCATGTCATGTCATGTCATGTCATGTCATGTCATGTCATGTCATGTCATGTCATGTCATGTCATGTCATGTCATGTCATGTCATGTCATGTCATGTCATGTCATGTCATGTCATGTCATGTCATGTCATGTCATGTCATGTCATGTCATGTCATGTCATGTCATGTCATGTCATGTCATGTCATGTCATGTCATGTCATGTCATGTCATGTCATGTCATGTCATGTCATGTCATGTCATGTCATGTCATGTCATGTCATGTCATGTCATGTCATGTCATGTCATGTCATGTCATGTCATGTCATGTCATGTCATGTCATGTCATGTCATGTCATGTCATGTCATGTCATGTCATGTCATGTCATGTCATGTCATGTCATGTCATGTCATGTCATGTCATGTCATGTCATGTCATGTCATGTCATGTCATGTCATGTCATGTCATGTCATGTCATGTCATGTCATGTCATGTCATGTCATGTCATGTCATGTCATGTCATGTCATGTCATGTCATGTCATGTCATGTCATGTCATGTCATGTCATGTCATGTCATGTCATGTCATGTCATGTCATGTCATGTCATGTCATGTCATGTCATGTCATGTCATGTCATGTCATGTCATGTCATGTCATGTCATGTCATGTCATGTCATGTCATGTCATGTCATGTCATGTCATGTCATGTCATGTCATGTCATGTCATGTCATGTCATGTCATGTCATGTCATGTCATGTCATGTCATGTCATGTCATGTCATGTCATGTCATGTCATGTCATGTCATGTCATGTCATGTCATGTCATGTCATGTCATGTCATGTCATGTCATGTCATGTCATGTCATGTCATGTCATGTCATGTCATGTCATGTCATGTCATGTCATGTCATGTCATGTCATGTCATGTCATGTCATGTCATGTCATGTCATGTCATGTCATGTCATGTCATGTCATGTCATGTCATGTCATGTCATGTCATGTCATGTCATGTCATGTCATGTCATGTCATGTCATGTCATGTCATGTCATGTCATGTCATGTCATGTCATGTCATGTCATGTCATGTCATGTCATGTCATGTCATGTCATGTCATGTCATGTCATGTCATGTCATGTCATGTCATGTCATGTCATGTCATGTCATGTCATGTCATGTCATGTCATGTCATGTCATGTCATGTCATGTCATGTCATGTCATGTCATGTCATGTCCACCTTGCCAGCTTAGATTTAAGGGAAAGCTTGGAGAAATACTTATCTGGGCAGAAGTCTCACCAAGATATTTGTATCATATTTGTACAGAAATACATCCAAAATTTATTCAGTCCTTTCAAAATTAATGTTGTTTAGTAATTAAGAACATAATTGAAAATACAATTGTTTGAATTATTAATAAGGCCAAACTGTCTGTGTGTTATCCACTCTGAATAACTCTTCCATGTTTAGAATGAGAACAGAGACTACTTAGGAACTCCTATGGCTCCACTGAGGAAAACAATCTCGTAATAGAATATCCAAGCTCATACTTACAATACCTTATTTCTCCTTTATTTTTTTTTTATATTTATGTATTAAAATTGTATTGTATGTTTGCTTGTTGTAATATTACAATAATGACAGAACCACTTTTTGCTGCACACAGAATGCTTGTGCCCTTCCTTAGTGCACAGACACTGATTAACTCAGGAACAGAAGAACTGCTAAGTCAGGAACTTCACTCCATATGAGAAAATCTACTGTGAACCCTGGGATGGTTTTACATTCCCTTGCTTTCCCGCTGCCTAAAATTAAGTATGTTTAGACAATATATGGATAGTATCTATGGAAATATTTTCACAAGACAAAGCTCCTTCATAAAACCCTCAAAGCAGAAAATGGGCAAATCTGCCTGTGAAGGCAGCCTGGAATGGTTACATGTGTGGTAGGGAAAGCAATTCCTAAATTCACCTTAGATTTGTGCTTTTTGCTTTTCAATGGCTCAAAAGTTTTGTAATTCATTATATCAATAACTACAGGTAGGTGAGTGGCATAAGATATGACGTTTGCTCATAGTCGAGATTACATTACTCATCTTTTCCCAAGAAAAGATGTCTGTATATGTTTATGATGAACATATACTTTTCATTCCTTATAGTGCAAAGTTACTAATTGTCACAGTTAATGCCTAAAAAAATAACTTTTCATTAGGTTCTTGTTTGCATTGGTACTTCAGGAAAAAAAAGTTGAGCATGTACACTTTTGTACATTAACCTAGGAATGGCATAGTCAAATGCATCTGTGAAAGTAAAAGCTTTAATTTTAATATCCAAAATTATTCTGGCACCAGAGAGCTAAACTTACTTGCTCTGAATCACCCCGAAAGAGCCTTTCCTTTCTTGTCTGGGCAAGTAGAAGAAAAGTCTTTACTGGTCTAAAATTAGTGACTATAAAATAACTCCTGCTTCCCCCAAGAATCACCAGTGTATATGCTTCTATTGTTGCAGCACCTAAAGACTAAGAAAGTTGCCTAGGAAATACGACAAAGTCTCTAGACTGAAGTTATGTAAAGTACCTAGATTGGTTTTGTGCCTCAGTAGAATCCCATAAACATTTCACTTACATAATGTGTAAACATCTGGCTAACTTTTAACACCTGATTAATTTTTTTTAAATACCTAATTTTAAAAACATGCCATCATTTTTGAGTACTCATTTATTCACCTGTAGCTTTATCATCCATAGAGTGGATAAACTGCAATTAAGAAACCAAGTTTCTGACAGAAGGCTATAAAAAAATTTTCAAGACCTAATTCCACATTTCTGAATGTATTTTTCCATCAAGAACATTAAGTCCTCTGTATAATTTTATATATGAAACAAAATAAATTCTCCACTATCCTTATCCTTTCTTTGTGCCGTTTCTTAACCTAGCTATGTTGGGTTTGCTTTTAAAAGGTATTTTAAAATAAGGTATTAAGACAGGAGTATATTCGCTCTACTGGTGAACTTAAAACCTGAAGGCCAAAGCACCATTTAATTTGATCTGCCCTGGCACTTACTATGAGCAACACAAGTTTCAGTGTTTTGAATCCCTAAATCTGTCCTGTTTATTCAAGCTAGTCTCTGCAGGAAGTTCAGGCTGAGGAAAAAAGAGCACAGATTTCACAGCAGTTGATAAGGAAGCCAGGAACATTTATTTTAATTTAAAAACAGGGGAAAAGAGAACCAACAGTTTTCTATTTCAAAAGGCTGTCTTCAAGTTTCAGTAATGTCGGTATGAATTACGGGCTCCCCACTGGTTACTCCTTAACTATGTCTTTACTGCCATGACACTCTCACCCTTCCTGATCCTGTATGTCTACTAACCAGCTATTACATCTTCTCATGATTTTAACTGATGTGCCCTGAACGTCTGAGACTCTGGAGAGAAATCTTAAGCTTTGCTTTAGGTGCCAAACTAAACCAGCTCCCTCCTGAGGCTCAGTGAACAGGGAAGAGAGAAAGAGGTTCCTCTGCAGAGAAGGGGTCTAATTAAAACTGTTCTCTACAAAGGAGCCTATCTACACTGACTAAGGAAGGACTTCAGAGAGATTAAGTAGCTTACTTTAGCGAATTCCCTCTCTGTCAGAGTTAAGTTAGGTATCTAAAGCACAGTGGTGACTCCTCCTTTGTTTTGCATTTTCCTTTCTGTACTTGAAAGGGATTCTGGTCTGTAATTCAGGCTTTTAAGGAGTTTTCTCTTATAAGTAATTATAAGAAAAGTAATGACACAGTGAAATTGCAATAATTATTTTAGAGAAATACCAAAAAGAAGGTGAAGATCATTGCCCTTCTGGAGTGTTTCATCTTTGACTGTTCCATGAGGCCCATACGCAGCAGAGCTGGCCAACACCATACAAAATGATGGTCCGTGAGATCTGGGAGCACATGGCCACCTCAGCAACACACACTGCACTTCCACCGGCCCTGGGCCAGCTGCATTTGTGTTGTCAAGCAAATTATAGCCATAATGGTGGCACTTAGGGGCAGAGTCTGTCTGCCTACCCCTAGCAAGACTCTGAATATGCTAGGTAAGGGGCTGGCAGCTGTATTTGCGTTGGTGCTATGGGAGGAAGCAAGTATTACACAGCTAGAGCCAGCCATCAGGAGCTGTCTCCAGAAACAAAGATGAGAAAAAGATGAAAGGAAAGTGAAGAAAAATAAACTCCAGCAGAATGTAAGAGTTAAATTTAAGACCCAGTGAAGCTAACTAGGAGACTAAAGTACCCAATATAATTACATTTCCTTTCTCTATCTCCCCCACCCCCAGCCCCCCAAGAAAAAAGCATGAAAATAAAGCTCTGCTTTCTCAGCAATGTAATGTAATGAAAATGTAATATACCACCAAATACCAAGCAATGTATTTTACTGGAAAATTAGAAAAGCAATACCGTTCATTTACACTTAGATTGAGAATGATCAGAATGAGATCCCTTTTGTAGAAAATCTTTATTTGTTTATTCACAAAGGCATATATGCTGCTTAGAAAAGGGGAGCAACCTGATTTGAAACACTAACATTCAGTTCTTTGGAGCTGAATAATATAAAAAATAATACCGTATGCTGACCTACATAGTAGCCCATCAAGAGGTGAATTCGTTATTTTTATTATTTAAAACAACACTTTGCAGACATTACCTAATTCCCCAAGCCTCCCCTGTTTATAAACAGAGATGTTGAGAAAGAGGGAATAAATGCTTTGTGAGAACCATGCTCCATCTAAATAGTAGAAACAGAATAAAATCTCATGAGCTCTTTACTTGCAGCCTGCACTCAGTTCTCTGAATCTCTCGCAGTGCACATGGAACCGAAGCCAAAGCCTTTAGAGAATTGATGGTGCCGTCGCAGACAAAAGGAGACATTTGCCTTCGGGTCAGACGCATTAAATTGATTGTGGGACGACTCCAAGAAGACCACAAGAGCTGGAGCCATCCTACAACTCGAGTCACATGCCGTCTTCACGGGAATACCCTGGAAGGCAGGGGAGGCAAGGAGAAAAAACCCATCCTCCCTCTGCCTCGCTGGCAGATGGCATTGCAGCCACTTGGCAGAGGCTGGGTATTACAGCTCGGCGGAGAAGGGGACGTCCTGGGTCAAAAAACAAGGGGTGCCGATGTATGGTTCATTCATGTCTGCTTTTCTAGTAAACAACAGAATAAAGCTGGTACGAAAAGAAAGAGAAAAAAAGTCTCAAATACGTACTTCCACACTCGTTTACAGATTTTTCTTCAGGGACTATCTTTTGTAGGACACAAAGGTAAAGCCAGGAATCTGGCTGATTAACTTGAAATGAAAGTCTGTCTTTTAGAGAATTAAAGCTAGGTTAGATAGGCAACAATTTAAAGGTAATCAGAGAGATTTCTTCCATAATCTGTGGAAAGAGATAGCGGAAGATGACTTGCCACACCAGAGTGCCTGTTTTAGGCACCTATTTAAGGATGGAATAAGCTGTGCTCTGGAGGAAGCTGTATCTTTTTATTAGCAAGACAGTGACAGGATAAGCTTTGACTGGATGCTTCAGTCTGGGTAGCTAAGGCTAAATGAGATTAAATATTCCAGAAACTTGTTTGTCTTTTCTAGTGTGTGTATATATATTGATGATAACTATTCAATCAAACTCTGTATCAAAATTATACATAATTACATGTGTTTTATTAGTAGGGGTTGTTCTGGTCAAAAGAAGAAACCCTCACAGGGGCAACCTGAGGGCAGAATCTGCCAGATTTCTCTCCTGCATGCCCACACTCTCAAAAGCATTTAAAACTCACACTGCAATCATGAGTACTCCAAACACAAAGATAGTACCAAACTTTTATGTGTTCAGTCTGAAAAGAGTTTTCTAGGGTGGCATATTTTCCAGGAAAACGGAATAAAATGGGGAATAAAAAGCAGGGAGAAGTTTGCTTGGTAACATACATATTTCTAAATTCATTATATCTCTCTTTTGCACATTCTTCATACCACAGAAGTGGGAAAAGGGCTACAAATACAAGTTAGTGTGAATTCTGGAATAGCAGCATCATAACAGTACATTACAAAGCAAATCTACCTAACGAGACATTGTAACTTAAAGCTGATAAAAAATGTTCTATAATAACATGCTTAAACAGAAAATTAGACTTTGGATTAAACAGTGAGGTTATATCTAAAAGTACTTTTTTTTTACTTTGAGTGAATATGAGAGAGAACAAATTAAAACTATTTGGCTGATCAACCATAACTTAAGACTTCTTTTTACATAGTGTACACATTTTTTAATTTTACTTAAGAAAAAGATCACAAAAGAGTATTCCTAAGAAAAATCAAGTATTATCTCTTTCCTATGAGATTAGTTTTGAGGCATGGAATGGCTGGGATATCCACAAGGCAACCAAGCAGAAAAGACAAAAAGATGTCCTTGATGTTTGTAAAAACATAATCAGGCTATAACATTTATTAGAAGACAGCAAATGTATACAATTAGTAAGAGAGGGAAAGAAGGAAAAAAATATTTTAAAAGGTCGAATCTACCTTCCGTTGTTTTTCAATCCTTTTTCTTCCATTCCCATATGGGGGGAATTTTTATTCTTCTATTTCCTTTCTACAAGCCTGGTTTAAAAACCCACTGCAATCTTTCCCCTGATCTCAGCATGCTTTGGATCAGACCTTACTCTAATAGGCACAAGCTAATTTCTGTGAGGCATTTATATTATCTTCTTCCTGCTGCAGTCATGTGAAAAAGTTATATTTCACTTGTTTGATGGCTTCAGTTAATGAAGAATAGCCTCAGTTCATTTCAGCTCATGCCCAAATATACCAGCTGGATTTAATATTATGACTGAGCTCTCATTATAAAGATGTCATGATAAAGACGACCTACAATTTTTGGAGAAAAATTATCAGACTTCCAGATCCCACGTCATCCGTTCCATGGCCGAAAATGTCAACAAACAAAAACATGTTCTCATTCTCTAACAAGAAATCTCATAGGATACAGAGTAAACATCTGCAGAATAATTCAATCAATTTAACAACATTACTATCTTACAAGTTAGTACTGCACAGCCTTTTGAAGTTAAGTCTGACAAATTTTTATAACTTACTGGGTGACAGTTAATCCTCTAATTTTGTAAAAAAAGCTTAAAAAAACCCCAACAAACAAACCAAAGGGACAAAATTGAAGATAATGTGGAAAGTGGGAACAAAGGAGACTGCAAGTATCTTAAAATCTGCATTAGATCTGTTTGAACACTGATAGGTAGCTTCAGTGTCTGCTAACATTAACATAAATTTCCCATTGCTTTGGGGCAATCAGGCCCAGACGCCTGAAGTTTTCTAATAATAATTCAGCTTTCTGAAAAATACTGAATGGGAAATGAAAACATTAGTAGTGTGATGGGAAATAAAATTAATTCTTCAGTGCCCTTATCTTGCTTGTGTCTTGCAACCATCATGAATATTATTCTTACCAAATAGACTGCAATAATTAAATCTCTGACTCCCTTCCCAGGAAATGGGTAAGATAATATCCACAATTTGTTGTAAGAAGTCAAAACAAAAAAATCCTATATGACTCTGAGGTTCCTAAAGTGCATACTTGACATAACATTTTTCCTACAAAGGCTGTATAGATATTCCCATTGAATAGAAATTGTTTAACCTGTAAAAAATAATCAATATAAGTGGAACTAATAAAGGGCCCGATAATGTTTACTTGATATTAAAAGTGCTGGATGACACTCCAATGCAAGAGTTTACTGACTATTTCACTTAATAATTTTTGCAACAATTACTCCTATCAGTTGAACCAGTCAACCCAAAAATAAAAAGAAATCTACTATTTTAAAAATTGCTTGCTGTAAGGTTTTACAAAAAGAAGTGCTGCTTAGGAATTAGAAAATAATTTTTTTCTTATATAAAGAATATACAAAGACATGGCTGTCAAACCTGTTAAAATCATCTGAAAGACCTACATACCGCTCTTCAGACCTTACAATTTTGTATAAAAAAAATCAAAGAAAAGCAAGAAACTAATGCAGGAAATTACTGTATGCATAATATTAGGCAAATATTTAAGAACATTTACTTTGAATCAGTAAAGCCTTCTATTCTGATGAGTGTTAATCACCATTAGCACGTTATGTCAAGAATAATTTCTGCTTGGTAAGCTAAAGTACTTTCATAAGGAAAGCACATGGTACATAGGTTAAGCAATAACTTCAAGTCTCTTGAATGTTGTGTACGCTCATTCTGTTATACTTTGTCCTCAGTGCTTGATAAATTAGTTGTCTTACATATTATGAGTCAAAAAATTAAAGAAAATCAGCTCTGATTTTATTGATCAAAGCACTGTATGGCAGCGCTGACACTGAACTACACTACTTTAAGGAGATCCATCTGTGGAACATCTGGTGACCTCACCATCTAGGGAGACAGACTTCCATGGGTTCCTCACACTTGCAAGCTTTGGAACATGAGTAATAAATATTGCCAATAAAAAGTGCCATTTCAAAGCAAAGCCAGTATTTTGTTCCACTAAAATTATTTAAGATGAACAATGAATATGGAGACATACTTCTGTAATTATATTCTTGTGGAAAGTTTGTCCCTTTTCTTCACGGTCATATAATTAATTTACCTAGCCTAAATAAAATTCTGTTATTTGGCTCAGATTTATAACAAAATTCAGAAGGAGCTTTGAGAGAAAGCAGCTACAGTATATACTTCAGATTCTTTCCCCCACTGCATGCAATCAGCTTCTTGATTTTCAGATATGATTTTATAGCCTTATTTTTTTTCCCTTGAGCTCCAAAACCTAACACTAAGGGGCACCAGAGAACTGAACTGCATCTGTTCAGATCCATCAGGAACCAGCCGCGGCAGCTAAAGTTGTAAGTTATTCACCGTGCTAGGTGGAGAGGGAATGGGGCTTTGGGGGAAACTTAACAGGTGAAACAACAGTTCTGCATGACACATTCGCTGTTACGGAAAACTGTCACTGGAAAAGCAAGAACACACTCATTTCAGGAATGCTGAATGTCTTATTATAGTTTATCGCTAGGTGTTGAAAAAGAACTCTCACTCAATTTTTCCAGACAAAAGTTGGGAAATGTGTGAAAATATTACATGATGTGAAAATAGATTCTTTTGAGAAGCCAAGTATATCTAAAAAATCCTAGCAGATTGACTTTATTTGCTTTTATCCTAGACAAGTGTAAACAGAGGAGCACAGACTTAGGAATTCTTTCTTATATTAAGTTTGGATGAGGTCTGGATACCAGCATTTTTTCATTACAAATTCTTAAAATTCCACTATGGAGATAAAAAATATTTCTAATTTCCCTGTGGATTGCAAAATTGCCTATTACCCTCTCATTTTCCCACCACAACAACAGAAAAACAATATTTATAAAACAATAAATAAATGAAACCTGTTTGACATGTGGGGATTTCAAAACCGACTTCCTTCGCTCCAGGTTTGGCTGTCAAGTAGTGAATAATTATACAGCTGGTGCCCATATCATAATAAAACACACCCTGAAAATCTCACACCTGATGTCAGGAACCTGTTGCTTATTCCAGTTGTGGTTATTTTGTCCTGTATTTCTGTTTCAGTCCCTCTATTCCACCACAAAATACTTAACTAAACAAGCAAATTATAATTAAAAAAATGATACTACATGTTAGACAAATTAAATTGTTCTGATTCCCTTTTAAAAGCTTGGTCACAGTCTTGTCCCAGAACAGAAAGCATTACAAAATTGCAGATAGAGGGCCCAGTATGTCAAATAATTGCAATCAAATCTCCAAGACCAAAATTAATGATGTACCATTAGCAGATGATGTGAGCTGATTGACCAAGAATTGCAAAGACATTCTGATTTCAATACTGTAGACTTTTTCTTAGAATATTAGGACTTATTTCTGTGTCTTTAAATAGTCTATCAAAATAAAATACACAGTTAACTTCTGCTTGGTGTAGAATTTGACTCATAGATCTTTTAAGGCCAGATGAGACCATTATGATAATGTGCTTTGACCCCCAGCATAAAACAGGGCATAGAACCTCTCTCAGCAGCTCCTCCCTCGGGTTTGCATCTTCTGTTTGAGCTATACTATCTCCTTTTGAAAGACATCCAGCCTTGATTTATTGCTCAAAGTGATGGAAATTCCAGCACATTCCTTAGTAAGCTCACCCCTCATTTAATGACAGCTGCAGTCAGAAAAGGTACAAGTTTTGTCCTCCTCTGATACGGTTTAGTTTCAGATTTCTTCCCACTACACCTTTCGAAGCTGAATTAGAGACTTCTCAGTGAACTCTATCAGTTTATAGCCCATGGCCATGCTTGTTAAGAAATAAAGCCTTCTTTAACCAAACAATGGGAAAACCCCACCTTTGGGGTACATTGTGCACCTTGTTCAAGGCCCATTAGCAGTTCTAAATGGTTCCTCACCCCAGGATGAAGAAAGCCTCCAAACAATGAAAGGTATGGCCTCTAAACCTTCCTGCAGTCCAATAGAAAAATTAAAATATGTGCCTTGGTTATGCTCTGGTATGCAAATAGCATACCTGATGTCTTGAGAAGAACTCCAGGTCTTCATCTGATAATGTTCAACTTGTAGCTGGCAGCTCCTCTTCCCTTGTATGGCATCCAAGTTTTTCTGTTGTTGTTACATTAAGATGCATCAGCAAGCAAGATGAAGGTAACTTAGGAGTGACCAAACAGTATGTTTATATAAGTGAGAGGCCCTGATGGTTGGGGCCAGAAGGTGGTGGGATCTCTGCTGTGGGTCTGAGTGGAAATCAGCAGCAATTCATCACCCTAGTGGAAGAGTTAAGTCTGTTCTCTCTGTCTCTTTCTCCAGGCAGTAACACCTAAAAGGTGAAACACAAAGACAGTCAGTATTTACCCAGGTCATGTGCTGGACCAGGGTTTTGCAAAACTTCTCAAGGGGGAACAGTTTGAGGTTTATGGGTATTTTGCTTTCCAGCTCGCTGACTTAAAGACAGACAGCTGTGTTCAGGCATTTTACCGTGGGGCAAAACCCTGCCAGGATCCAGCGCCTGGAACTTGATATGCCATTTGTGATTTGCTATGACAAGGACAGAGCCAGCGACAGACCTCTCCAGCCACCATCCTGTGTGGACATGGTGCTTCAGAGCCCCAGAGAGAAGTAGACCCTGAAGAATAGAGGGCTAGAGGGTGGTACCGAGCTGTCCCTTCGGTGAGACGAGTAGGAAGAGTTGCACTGAGGAAGCCCTTTGGAGGGGCCATGTGGTCCCCAGTGCCTCTCCCACCTCCTCCCCCTCCTCAGGCGGGAGGAGGCAGAGTTGCTGCTGCTGCCAATGCGCCAGGATAGAGAGATCTCGGCGCGGGAGGAGATGACGCAAAAGGCAGAGCTCCCCCCAAAAAAGTGTTTCTCCAGGACGAAGATGGCGGCAACTTAGCCCAGGGGCCCAAGATGCCTGTGCCCATCGGGGGCCCCCAGCCAGGCAGTTCCGCCCCGTGCGCCCGGGGACACCGCGCCCGGCGGCAGCAGCGGCGGCAGCCGCAGCCCATTGTCACCAGCAGCGGCGGCGGCCCCGGCAGCCTCCTCCTCCTCTTCCTCTTCCTCCTCCTCCTCTTCAGCATCCTCGGCAGCGCTCCGGGAGCCCTGCAGCAGCGTCTCTCCAGTTAGAGCGGAGGGGGGAGAGGAGAAAGAGAAGACGGAGACAGCGGTGCAGGCGTCTGTGCCGCGGCTCGGGGCTGAGGAAGAGGAGCAGCGGCGGCGGCAGGGAGGAAGAGGAGGCGAGAAGCCCTCCCGGAGCCGTCCGTCGGCAGCGGGGAACGCGGCATGCGGCTGTCCGGGGGCAGCGGGCTTTTCTCAGGAGGGAGATGGGGAGCTGCGATCTGACCATGCCTGGGTGAGAGGGGGAAAGGACCAGCCGCGCAGCCCCGCCACCACCAACTATCACCACTACCACCACCATCTCCTCTCCCTCCTCCTCTCTCTGCGTTATTGCTCTTATCTTCTCCACGGCACTCCGCGTTGGATGGACTGGGGCTGCTTCGTGTGGTGAGACCAAGGCAGAGCCACCGGCGAAACCCAAGAATATCTCAGAGGAAGAAGAAGAAGAAAGAAAAAAAGCAAGAAGAGGGAGAAAGAGAGAGAGGGGGAGAGTAAAGAGGGAGCGAGCGAAGGGAAGGCAGGCAAGAAAATCCCCCCAATCTTTTAAGTCAATGCATATTGTGGTGACAGTGGCAAAGGAGCCCTCACGGTGGAGTCGGCCAGGGCTGTGCGTTCCCAAAATATGACCAGGGGTGCTTGGATGTGCAGTCGGCAGTATGATGACGGCTTAAAAATCTGGTTCGCACCCCGGGAGAACGAGAAACCCTTCACGGATTCAGAGAGGGCTCAGAAATGGCGACTGTCCCTGGCATCGCTCTTGTTTTTCACAGTCCTGCTCTCTGATCACTTGTGGTTCTGCGCCGAGGCCAAATTCACGGGGACCGGAGAGAAGGAGCAGCCGCCGCCCGAGA
>VZRW01007107.1:242897-305381 GCA_013398125.1 Aegotheles bennettii | reverse complement strand
TGTCCGCCTACGGCGGGCTCTGTGCCTCCGGGAGCCTCCGGAGCCTTTGGATTCATTCGGGTGGCTGAGAGGGACAAGCGAGCTGAGGGCCGTGTGTGTTGATGCATGTGGTCTACCCAAGTGAAACTAGAAACTCGTGGTGAATACTTTGTGACAATTGCAGTGTTTAGCTGAAGTTTCTGGTGTTTTATACACGTTTAATTTATAAAATTCAATCAGGAAATAGCTTTCTGTGTAAGTAAATACTTTTTTTTGAGCATTGAACATCTAGATAACTCTCAGTTTAAGAGTCACAATAGAAAATAACTTGACATCTAGCTATGTGTTTCAGCTACACACCATTTGATGGGTTTATGAGGTGAGCTGCTTTTTCTTTTAAACAAAATGCTAAGACTACTGACTTACTCAATAATCATGTATGTAAGCAGTTGCTTAATACAATGAAAGGCTAGTTAAACAATCTTTCTCCATTTAAAACATCTCCAGTATCCTAGGAGTATTCTTCATTCATGAAAGAAGAGAGCTTTTCATCCAGTTGACCAATTATAGCTGATGACAAAATCAATAAATTTACACTGAAGAACAGTCAATGTAAAACTTCTAATTGGGTATTACTTCTCTATTCCCCAAGTCTGCCCACCACCATCCCCCACCCTTGACACAGTCAGTTCTCACAGTAAAGAGTGTAAATCATGGAGGTTTCTCAGTCCAGCAAGGACTTTCAAGGAAGTACTATTGGTTATATCGAATAGTACATATCAAGATACTTTTGATGTGTGAGTCTAAATCTCAGACTTTTCATTCCTTTTTCTGAAACCATAAGAAAATGAACCTTACTTTCAAAATAGTGAGAGTATGCTGTGTCTCCTGGTCTCTGAAGAATATTTTCAATAAATTGCTTCGTATTGCAGAAGTTTGCAGTCAGGAGTTGTATGGATTATCAGTTCACATTTAGTTGTTCTACCTGGTGAGTTTTGGTTTCTCTTTTAATATCTAAGTATATTCACTAATTTTTTTGGAAAGAATGCTGTCCTTTAATTAAGGTCTTACTATTAAACTTCTTATTGAGTCACATCAGGATTTTTGAAAATTTTGTAGAAAATGCTGAGAATTTTGAAATTTAGAACATTTGGAAAATCAGTGTGTATTTTTGATAGTATTAATGAACATGCGTATGCATTTTACATTGTTCGGATGTCAGTAGATGTTGTATGTTGTTTAGAAGTTCTGTATATCAGTGTTGTCTTACTATAAATCCATCTTCAACTTAGTTCTTAAGAATATATTTGAAGTCTCATGTCTTTATATATTGTTTCTTGTCTTGATAGTCACATACCAGTAATGGCTAAACAATACCAGTAAGGCAGATATTTTAATGTACTACATATTCAACAAGGTGACATAAATAAATTGCTGTAGCTTTATTGAATCACTAAAGTAAGACAATAACTGAGAATCTGGATCTACATTTCTGTTTTTCTGTTATAAATTTAATTTAGAATTTTCTTTATGAAATTTTTCTTTTGCACATTAGTGGTTATATTTACAGAGATTGTTCTTGACAATATCTATAGTTTCTTGGTTTCCAGAATATTATTTTATATGCAGCGTGATGAAGGACTGTATTCAAACAATTAACAGAGAACTGTATTGGCTTGATGTTGGAAGACAGTTCCTTGTCAGCTTTCTATCAGGGGAAATACTCAAGTTCTGATTCTTAAGACAGCAGGCAGTCGGTCTGTGGAATAAAAGAAAATTCTGGCTACTTCTGATCAAGAACTGGGTCAGATAACTAAGTAGGACATATAAACGTAAAGGTTTTTTTTTTTGAGAGAGAGAGTTAGAACTTATGTCTTTGTGAAAAGTATCAGAGGCCAAGGCTTTCTTGGCAGACGTATTTATTAATGTTTGACCAAAGCATCAGTTATCATTTTGTGACACAGGTTTCTTTAACCCAGTAGAAGTTGAGAGTGTTTAAAATGTGGCCTTCCTTAGTGCTAGTTAAAATATTGAAATGTGTAATTCAGGTAAGCGCAGTATAATTAAAATAGCTTTTAAAATAATTTAATTTTCCTCCTAGAATATCAAAGGATAAAAATAAAAATATACCAAATTTTCTAACATCAACATTGCTAAAAGCAAACTTTAATTGACATCCTAGGTGCTCAACATGTACACATAGACTTTTTTCTTTTTTTTTTTCAGGAATTAAATATAATTTAATAACTTCTGATTTGAGGTTTATGATACTGTTATCAGCAATATGTAAGAAAATAGCTTGAGTTATAATACTACTTAGCTGAAAAACATGCATATCAATAAAGGGTTTCATTATTAAGCATAGATGGTATAGTTGATAGGAATATAGAGCGGGTGCTTCTGTTACTAGATAATTGCTGGGTTTTTTGATCAAAGAGCTGTATTCATCTACTTTTATTTGAGTAAGAGGATGATTGAAAATTATTTAAAACAACTAAAATCACATTTGTTCTAATTTATCTGGAAATATCAAAGCTTATATGAATCATGACTTTTCCAAGAAGTTTTTCCTAAACAGCATATGTAGTCTAATTAGGTTTTGATTTAAACTTTCAGATAAGCTGGCAGAAAAGAGCAGATGAGAAATGCGAAACCGAAAGCTCAAATGATAAAAGAACCCTTCTGTTACAAAAGGTCACATAGACCAGCATCTGCCACAAAGTTAGACATTTCAACTGCGCATCTTAATCACACAATATTTATATTATATGCAAGAGTGATACCTAAGCTAGTCAGAAGAAACTCTTACAAATTAAACCTTCAGAAATCTGCACTGATGGTCAGCATCTAATACAAACAGGAAACTAGACATTAAGTACTGAACTGATGCTTTTTGCTTTTTCAGAATGTGTTGAACTTTAAATCTTTATTTTAAAGCTTTTTAAAAAGCCATGATACTTAAATGTATATTTTTTTTAAAGTTTCCTTTAAAATTCTGTGAAACTAAAGTGACTCTATAAACTGACGTTTGCATTATCCTATTTGTTCAGTTGATTTTTTTTTTAAAAAGTGGAAGTAGAATAATTTTTCAAAACTAATTTGAGATGAATAGGTGGATGTATTTAGTACAACTCTTCTTGTAATAGTGTACTAGTATATCAATATAAGGAGCAACACTATGTACGAATGGACTTTGTATTTTGGCCTAAAATCCTGATCCAGCAATCTACTTTAGTCTCCTGTTTTGAGCTAGATGAATGGGACTGCTTTCAGGGAAGGAAGACTTTCACATGCTTATAGTTATCCAATTGCTTAAAGGCTTTACTGGGTCAAGATCAGATCTCTTCACTCCCGAAAGAGCAAATTTCCCAGCGTGTTCTTTCCAGCAGTGAGTTCAACCCACCTAACTTTTTAAAAGTTTGCATCTAGTTGATCATCTAGATATTAATCTCATTCATAGTGTCAGTGGGTGCTTCTTTCTTAATTTTGGAAAAAAAAGACAGCAGATGACTAGCACAGAGTACTTGAAGCGAATTCCACCCTAGTACAGCAGCCACCATTTAAGTCTTCATGGTAATAGTGTCACGTGGCTAGAGACCTCATGGGTCTGCCCTCAATTTTACTTTGTTCACTGGTTCTCTTTGTGTCAATCAGTACACATCGCATGCACCTTGAAGAGAATGCAAGAGTCTTGCTCTTTCATTTTATGTTCTTCTAGGAAAAGTAATCAAAATGCAAATTATAGTTCTATCACTTGTCCTGCCTAAAAATCATTTGGACTATACTTAGTAATTTATCACTTCAGTCTTGCACTAAGATCCATAATGTATTTAGACCTGTGAGTAGCCTAAAAGGGAAAAAGTAACTTAAAATCCAAATATTACTTTTTAGATAAGTGTCACTCATAACACTCCATAAGACAGAAAAACTAAGTAATTCATCTGACAAAAAAATAAAAGATGTCCAGTATGGGTGTTCACATCAAATATAAAAGTTCAGTCTCTCTTTGTAGTCAATGGAGATATTAGGTAATTCTGGAGTCTGAGTTGATTCACAATAAAGTGGACGTCTAAAATAGGTCAGATGGATTATGCCATGAAGTATCTATTTTCTGTTCATTGTCTCTAGGGAGCACAGATCGTCATTTTATCTCAGATACAAACACCTCCACTGTTGACCTCTAAAGTTAGATGAATCCTAACAAAATGATTTTGGCATAGAAAATCAGTTTGGATCAAATTGTGTTCATATGAAAAATTTAACTGCTTGAAAGTTTTTAAAATCCTGCTGCTTGTGCTGTCCCACACCAGCCTAGTGAAATCACAAGCCCCTTTCACTTCTCTGATAACTATATTCTGTCACTGAAGAAGGTGTGAGCTATGCAATCTGCTGCTTCAAGATGAGAATAGGAGGGGGCCTTGTATGACATAACTACATTTTTCTCACTTTTTTAAGAGGAGGGGAGGCCAAGAGCTTCTACGTACTACTTTTTTCAGTTGCTGTTTCTACTGAAAAACCATACAATAACAATTGGTAAGTCATCACCTTAACAGCGATTTTACAGATAAATCTGCTATAGATTATTTCTTTTATTCTCCTTTCTTTACAAGAAAGGTGGGGTTTTTTGGAGGGGGTTCTATGTGTGTGAGAATTTCTATACATTACACTGAGTTTCACTCCCTTAGACCAAATCAGAGGGAACTCCCAAGCCTACCCAATCTCTCTCACTCGAGGCACGTATTCTTAGATGTTTATGCCACTTTACTAAAATAACCATACCATACTTTTCTATGT
Organism: Aegotheles bennettii; assembly: GCA_013398125.1. Lineage (NCBI taxonomy): Eukaryota > Metazoa > Chordata > Aves > Caprimulgiformes > Aegothelidae > Aegotheles > Aegotheles bennettii. Next base: position 300,608 of record VZRW01007107.1, on the reverse strand, counting down.
ACTTTTCACTGTACTTTCCTGTTGTCAGAACTGTAAAGCAAACATTGCTAAGTGAGAGCGTGTGATAGTTTGGTTTACATTACAGCATCAATCAGTTAGATGAATAGAAATTTAGTGAGGCACTAGAGACATATTCTGGCTCTTAGAGAGATTTTGTTAATTTGAAGATATGTTGAAAGAAAGACCAGATTTGTTTCTGGATTTGTGATCTGACCTGGTTTGCAAACAGGGCAGATACAAGAAAGAAGTAGATTGCTTCTTTAGACCATGCAAGTTGAAGAGCCAATATCCAACGAGCTCTCAGTCCATAGTGACAAAGACAACAGGGCATGGTGTAAGTGGCTTTAATGTAAGGTTGATTGACACTTGATATTCTTCCACCCTTCATCTCATGTCTTTCATCCAAACTGATGGACATGTCTAGAAAGCTGTGTTTGAAATAACATTGTCCTGAAGCCTTTATGGGAGAAGCTGGTAGGACCCTTTGAACCACTGGTCGAATTCAACCGAACTGTTGGCATGAATGGTGATGCTAAATGTTGAACTGACAAATTTCCTGCAGATCTGTATTAATATCTCAGTCCTTTGAAGTGTCTTGGAGATACTGATAGGAATGTTCACCTTTCATCTAGATTGCTGTTGAGAGATCATTCAGAGATTTCCTCATAAGAAGTCAACTTGCTGATTAAAAACAATAGCAAAGATGGTCTGAACTGAAGTTACCAACAAACAATATGTTTGAGTCTAAGATTTTAGAAATTCTGCAGCAGATTGGAAATCATTATGGGTATTTTAAATTATTTCAATGAAGTTAAGGGGAAGCTACTTGAGAAATTACAAATAAAAAAAAGTCCAGATTTTCACTTTTGGGATATGACAGTGGCATTTTTATTTTTTTTCCCAAATGTTACAACTTAGGCGAGGTCCTTACTCAAGCCATTATATTTTCAAATTTATCTATTATAAAATTTGAAAAAAAAATAATTCTGTTTTAGAATGTGCAATATATTGTAGTTTTCAGGAGATATTTTGCAGGGAGCAAATAACTTATCTAGAATGCTTTTTAAAAATGCGCATTTAATTCTTGCTGATCCTCTGCATGTTAGGTTAGATGATGCCTTCAATTTGCCTGAACATTTATGTAAATGGTAACTTGGGCCTGTCAACACACTTCATCTCTGTAATCATCACAATGAAGTTATCTTTGTTACATTTTTAAGATATTAGCAATCAGAAATGGATAACTTTTTTTTTTAAAGAGAAGAGTAAAAGATGAATTGCCTGTGATATTTAGAAAAATAGTTTTTCTCATTTTATTCAGTCTTTTAGGAGAATAAGAGAGTTTCCAGAGTTTGTTGATAGATGATTTGCTGATCATTGCTCTACATTGGCTAGCTTGCTCTCCATATTTCAGGGGTTATACTCACAGGTTCTCAGAAAAAGCTAATTCTTTATGAGATGTATTAATTTAGAAAAATAGTTGGATTTTAAGATCTATTAAGGAAGAATTTGAGCAACCCTGAAGTGCTTTGAAATATATATTAGAAGTCAATTATGTATCTTGCAGATTACTGTGTGTAGTAATAGACAACTACATATAAGACCATAAATATAAACATTTATTCATATATATGTATTTGTCATGAGGAACAGTGTACCAGACAGAAAATCTTTTGCTATTGTGGAAAGTTTATTCTTAATTCATATTAGGTGATAGTTGATTTATTATGCTCGTGATTCAAGAAAAACAAATAAAAAAATACTTTGTAAAACTTCATCATTTAGAGGGATATCTTTACTATTGTTAGTGGTAAAGTTGCATTTTCCAAGGCACTAAAATGATCTCTGCTGAGAAATATTTTTGTATTTATATATATGCACACTGGATTAAAAAGTAGATGCTCTTTAAAATAAAACCCATATTGTAGAAGGACAACAAACAATAGCAAATAAACAATATTTTTTTTTTTAGGTTATTTTTATTGTGGAACATGTAATACATGTATATATTTTAAAAAAATGTGCTTGCAAAAATTACATGTAAATTTCCCATGAGTACTCTTAATATTGCCTTCACATATCATACTGTCAAAACCGAATTTCTTTATAGAAGAGCTTTAGGATGATAAGAACATTTTATTTATTCACAGTGCAAGTAAAAATCCTTGTGTACTCAAAGGTCTGTAACCGACTTTCAAAAGAAGATAACTTTATGGTGAAACACATCTCACTTTAAAAGTAAATTCTTTTAAAAATAAGAGAAAACTATATCTTTGAGTTTCAATGTATGAGTATCAAAATGATTAAAATAAAATTACATGTATCAGTCATGGTCATTTTTATTAAAAACAGATACACATAATCCAAAATCTATGCTCTGGCAAACACTAAAACCTTTGGAAATTTTCAAGAGAAGTATTACCATAATATTTGTTTCGAATACCAATCATTTGTAAATTCCTCACACAAGTTTCTGGTGGTTTTCCAGTGGGATGTGTCTGTACTGATCCCAGCCATGTTAAAGTCAGGGAAATACTGTAATCAGTGGAGAAAAATCCATGTCATCAAAGCCTAATTAATTGACCTTTTTATTATTAAGTATTCCAAATGCATCTGTTTTGGAATATTGCAAATTTTATACCCATGTAAGTACGAAAACATCCTTTCATGTTTTCCCTTTCACACTGCGTTCAAGCTGGTTTTGTGGTACAGTGTTTTAGACTTGAGTTTTTATAATAAGAGGGTTTTTATAGAAGGGAGCAAGTATGGGATATCCCAGCATGTGCTGCAGGGAACACGGAGGCTCTGGTCCTTTGGCCACAGAGCTGGAGCAGGGCCAGGGCAGAGGATATATGGGGATTAGATTCCATTGGCTTGAGGTTGTGCACTTAAAAAAAGGAAGAAAAACAAAAACATAGCCAAGGTCCCGTGGGATGGTTTTTAAAATTCTTCATGCATTCAGACATGAGAGATGTTCATTTCCAGTCCCATTCTGCTGTGGAGTTAAAAGTCTTCTTATGAATATTTCTACACAGAACGTGCCAGGACTTGGATCAGTATTATGAAGAAGTAGGAGTTTCTAAACAAGGTACATTTGAAATATTGGACAAAGTATCTCAAAAGCAGATTTTTTTTTTTATTTGTATTGTTTTTTTCCTTTATGCTTTCTGATATAAAAATCCTTGGGAAAATGACCCCTATTATAAGCTAAGTTTAGCTAACAATATATAGTGCACCACTGGAGATCAGGAAATGAGGCTTCCTGTTTTATATCCCAATTCAGTTAGAAGTGCATTATGGTTTCTTTTGTCTTTATTTAAATCTTATAAATGTTAAAGCTGAATCTTATAAATACACATTTTTTCCAACCTTACTATATTAACAAAATTAAATCATTACTGTAACGATAGCTTTTCAAAATTTAGTAGCTGAGATTGATTTTTGGAATGTGACGTGGGTAAATGTACTGCAAACCAACCTCTGCATGAGAGATGTGAATTTAAAATATTGGTTTATTTTCATTTGTAGATATAGACCAATTTTCTTTAATCAGGAATCTACAATGACATAAACCAGGACTAACTCCATTGAAATCAACGACTGTAATACTGTTTTCAGAGCAGAAGGAGGCACAAGATATACTTTAAGACTCAAATACATGAAATCGAAGGGACAGATTTGACTCAGACTAATTTGCTTTACAAACCTTGATACAAAAAGCAACATGCAAAGTGCTTTAAATGCTCATTTCCTTGTCTTTGACTGATGTTACTAATTTGCTATTGCTATCAGATTAATGTTTTTTTTCCTTTTCCTTGTTGTTGTGCTTGGTCTTGATCCCATTCTCTTTTTCTATTGATTTTTCAGACACACTGTAGAAAAATATTATCAGCTTAGATTGTTCAGCTATCCGGGGGGAGGGGAAAGCCTTGAAGACAACAAAGCAGAATGAATTTGTCTTTCCCAACCAGAAGTGTGGGTCCTCTGCCAGGGTTAAAATGAGAGATTCTGATTGGTAGTATTGCTAATTTAAATCCTGAGAAGTTGCTTTGGTTACTGTAAAGACACTCTGTATTTATGCCAGTATAAATATGATTAGAATTTAAGCATAAGTTGAAGAATTGATCGGATAATGGGAGTTTTGCTCTCTGGTACATTTCAACACTCACAAAAAAGGTAGTAATTTTAACAATGACTCATCTTAAATAAAAATTATGGGTATTATATACACACGTATGCATATATGTGATATATATATGTATGTAAGTATGTATGTGTCTTATAAGAGGTGCAACAAGGAAATCACACAGGCATCAATGTCATATGCACACTAAGCCTATTTTGCATTGTTCTTCACAACTCCTTTGTAGAGACCCTCTGTGTGTTTTGACGGAAGTTTGGATCACTGGTTGGAATAAAAACACCTAAAACTCATGTATCTCTGCTACCTAATATTAATAGATTATGGAAGAAGTTACCTTAAATTTTCTATTTGATTGTTGGAATATTTTAGTTTATTTTTGTTTCTGCTCTCTTATTTGCAGTATATATACCAAGGTTTTTTGTTTGTTTGGTTTTTTGTATGGGTTGGTTTTGTTTTGTTTGTTTTTTGTTTTGTTTGTTTGTGTTTTTTTTAAGACCAGGATCTTTTGATTGCTGTGATTATCTGGGAGATCAGGTTTTTGTTACTGTTGTATCATTTGAGTTTTATATTTTTTCTGGCTTATTTCTGAGGGCAGAATTAGCTCGTGCAATGTAAGCATGAATTTCAGTGACTTCCCAATTATTAATTTAAAACTGTTTTGCAGTTTCCTGTCTGCCTGTGGCCGTTTCTTTTTTGAACACTGGAGAAACTTTCCTTCTTAAATTTTGGTATGAATGTAAATATTTATAGTGTGATTTTTTTTCTCATAGTTTTTATACAAGCCTGATTTGAAGAGAGCTGGTGTTTGGGATGGAAGAGATCATTTCTCTTTTTATAGTTGTTTAGAACTGCAAGAGAAGGAGATGATATGTTTTGCCTTCTGCAGTATTTTACCAAAATTATAACTGGCAGGGAAGACCAGGAGGCTCACAGGGAGGAATAACAGATTTGTAAATATCAATAAGCTTTTTCTGGATTACCCTAAATTTGCGTACAGGATAGAAAATGGAACTAAAAGTGTATATGAAAAAAGAGATGTTTAAAATAATTTGGTTATATGTTTAAAGGAGAAGTAAAAGACCTGAAAGCTTTTTGTTTTTTCTCCTGCAAGTAATGGTACTATTGAGGAAGTAAAATCTCAGTAATTCAGCAATGCAGAGGCCCCAGAGCATGCAGTGCACGATGAGGTGCACCTGTTGTTTCCTCAAAGGGCTGGTCCTGCTTGAAATTATTTTCTTCAGTTTGTGTCTTAACAGAGTTAAAAGGCAACTATTTATTTCTTACAGGGTCTGTACACACTTGGGCACGTAACTCACAACTCTCAAGTTCTTGAAATGTGTACAGCCAGCTGCCCTGAGGCTGTGTCTACTTTAGCATTTTAGTTCACTCCCATTTCCACTCTCACTGCATCTAGATTCACGTCACTGAGAATCTGGAAGCACGCAAACTGGATTGCTTTCCACTGAAAGTAAAGGCAAAAAACTGCCCCAGAAGCCCATTTAATGAGTTTCAGGCACAATGGGACACACAGTCTTTAGGACTAGGGCTAGCCTGTAGTAAAACCTCTGAAACATAAATAATGTGGATGCCAGGGTCTCAGCAGTAGATTGTTTCAACCTACGGAGTGTTTCTGCAGAGCCACACTCCTTGCTAATATTCACATTGCCACAGTAAAAGAAACCAAAATTCTGTCCTCATGTGGATATAATTCCCAAAGTATCTCAGCAATTTCTTCAGGACTGCAGCTCAAGACTGCAGTCTTGAAGAAAGTCAAGACTGAGCTGAGCCGAAGCTCTGAAATGACTCACTGCAATGGCTCTGTATAATCATGGCACTAGTGAACATCTATTAATCTTTTTTTCTTTTCTTTTCTTCTTTTTTTTAAATAGTTTTTTCCCCCTCCTTCTTCTGCTGGCATGCCTATGGAGGTAAAGCACAGCACGGTGCAGATTTTTGCTCTATGCCGTCCCTGCAGCTGCCAAGTCTCGATGCAGCAGAACCACTGCAGCTCTGCTGCGTTTCAGGCTCTCTGGGCTGCTGCTGTCCTCACTGTGGAACTGACGGCACCTTCCCAGCACATGGACGTGAGGCTGAACAGACTTTTCAGTGCCTCTTTGCAGCAACTCTCGAGTTTTTAGTTTCAGAATGGTGCTAAAATATATAAGCAAACATGAAAAGGAAAAAAGTTGTGTGAGGAGGGAGGGAAATTGGCAGGAATGGAACAAGTCTGACCTTCCTTCATAAAATACTGCCCTCTCTCTCTCCTAACCTATTTTCCTCCTAAGTTATTTTCTTGTTTCCTATTAGAAGAAAAACATATTAAGAGGCAGTGTTCAGTCTGGATTTTAGGTAACCCCTGAACTGACAACCAGATACAAAGGAAAGCCTAAGTAACTAGTTCATTTGGATTTTTCAGCATTGAAGTCAAAACCGTAACTATGGTATGGATTGATATTATTTTTCTTCACAGAATAAACCTTTTTCTTTGAAAGGTTAAAATGTATTGTGTAGTTCTTGAGAAAATATAACACTAGCATATTGTCTTGCTGATAGAATATTTGTTGTTAGTATGGGGAACTACTACCTTTTAAATTTTAATCATTTATGTATTTTTATTTCAGTACTCCCAGTAACTGCAGGTTGTCATTACTTTTGAACTCTGAAAATTCATGCCATGTATTGAGTTCTTTTTAAGTTACTGTACTTCTGGGGAGAAAATTAGTTCTTCTAGAGGTCATAATCAACCCTGTTCCTGCAGATTTGTGAGGCTTAATGTTTTTAGTCTTTGGTAACCACCAGAAAGCTTTCTTACCTTTTCCCCAACTCACAACTCCAGTGGGGCTAAAAAGAGGCAAGAAAATTGATTCACTGGCCTAGCAAAAATGGCTGAAGAAATCATTTGCTGAAATAATATCAGTGTGTTTGATTGATTGAAATACCAAGGAGAGACCTGCAGGTGATCACTTCTTACTTCACCACCAGATGCTACTGAGCTGACCAGGGAGATTGACTAGCAGAGTTGCAGAGGGCATTGTCCTGCCAGCGGGAAAGCAGTCAGTGTGGCAGGTAGCCAAAATTGTGAAGTTTAACTTAGGTCAGCATAAGAGTAGATAGACAACGTGTTTGTGTAAGGTTTCAATTGGATGTATCTCAGATTACACTTATGTTGCTTTATCCTGAAGCCTGAAGGAGCCGATACTGAAGAATCAGAAAGCTGAAGAGTGTGTATTTTGGTAAGCAGTACATAGGAACTGGCGTACTATGCTGCTCAGTGATCTGCTGGGTGTCACGTCCTGTGTCTGTGAATAAGTTTGGGAGGTAAACTGAATGCTACGCCAGGCAGCTAGAAAGTTTGCAAAGCTTCTTCTTAATTCATATTAGGTGGCAGTCAATTTATCATGCTTATGAGTCAATAAAATACTTTTCCATATACTTTTCTATTAGCATAATTTCATACATGAAGGGGTATATTATTGTTAGAGATAAATTTAATTTTCAAAAGCACTTAGTATGGTATTAAAAATCCTAGTTTTCTGTAAATGGTTGGCAAACCCACCAAAATTTCATCAAAATTTGGTTCTTGCCATTTCATGTGTTAGTTCTGTTGGTTCTTTGTAATAACTAAGTAGGATTTCCATTCCTATAGTTCTGATTGAATTTTTTGTATAGCTTCTACAGGATTTTTTTTCCTGATATCTACTGACAAATTGTTGGATGAAAGTCAAGACTAGGGTAGCAGGAGAGGATTATATTTATATAAATTGTATTGAATTGGTATAGCCAAACCAGTAATCAAAACCAGAAAAAATACATTTTAAATATATTGACATACTAGTGGAGGGATTTGCTGTTTATACGCCCCTTGCACATACAATTTTGGGGCTGTCTTAATAGCTGTTGACTGATGAAGGCATTTAAGTGCAGTTTCTTTCTTAACAGAGAAGGATTCTGCTTATGTGTTGTACGCATAAAGGAGAAGAAGGGCTGTACATCGGCTACAATGTGTTTCTGCACCTTCAACACATTACAATGTAGTCTTTTACCTATGATTCTTGGCAAAAAGGACTCATATAACAGGTCCTTGTGCATTAAGCTTTTGCTATTAGCAATTTCTCATAGACACAGTTTCAGATGTTACTGTTTACCTACTGTAGCACATTTCCAATTCATGCCCACCAGTGGCAGAGATGACAACTGATATAGCTATTCTTCATCCTTTATTGTTCACCACTAGACATTTCTCTTTCCACCTCCTCCAGCTCTCTACCAAACTAACCTCTACTGATACATTTGACTGTGGAACTTTGATGTAGTAATATGCTGTACCAAAAAGGACAATTTTCTGAAAGGGGAAATGAAAGATGGGTATCCCTGACAGCAGACCTGCAGCTGAAAAATGTAGTTCATAGTGTATAGAAGTTGGGATAAGAATAATCTGGATGCCTACAAAACCAAGGAGGGTGACTGCAGAGGTAGCTTGACTTTTCATTTGTTGTTTGTGCTGGTTTGATTCTTGCTTGCGGTAAAGAGCAGAGCACTTTACTGTGAAGGACTTTTATATACAAATCCACAGAAAAATCAAAGTCCTTCATTAAAATGTTGTTATTTTTGGGACTGGTAACATCGAATATGGAGTTCCACCTGTTTGGCTTACATGAAAAATAAAAAATATTTGCCTGTTTTTCTTAATTTGTCTTATGAAGAGAGATAAATAATTATATAATGTACTTTATTAATGATTTGCATTTACTTATTTATTATGTCTTTTTAGTCTCATCCTATAGAGGCGTCAAGCTTCTCCCCTAAATAAATAAATTTAAGCCTTCATAATTTCTATACCAGTACTCATTTCTTTTCATCTCTCTCTGAACAATATCTTTGTTCAGAGATAAATTGTGATTTAGATTGTGAGAAGTATTTTCACTGATCTGTGCATATCGAGAGGGTTTTTCCTCCCCTTTGGTAGTCATACTGAGTTCTTCATTCTAGACGAAGTATTTCATATGGTTCTTTCCAGTGTGCATCTATTAGGCTTGGCAGTGCTGTATTCCATCTGCCATTGCTTCCCCTTTCACAGAGCTCTTTGAAGTGACCCAAAAGCTCCTTGGCCTGATTTGGCCTTGATTAATCTAAGACTTGTGTCACTTGTAAACATTTCCATCTTATTGTTAGTCCTATTTCCAGATGATTAATAAATAAACACTTTCATCCCCTAGTAGAGATCTTAGGGGCACCATGCTGTTAACCTTTAGCCATATGGAGCAGTGACCATTAATAAATGTATTCTGCTTTTGCATTCTGCTTTTTGTAGTTGATTTCTAATCAATGACAGCACTTTAATTTTCACCCTGTGATTACTTAGTTTCTCTGATAGCTTTCGGTGGGAATCATTCTCAAAGGCTCTTTGAAAGCCCAGAAAACTTCTATCAATCAGCCAGTTCTCTCTTATCTGCTATTTATTAACATGCCAGAGGAGTTCTAATAGGTTAGGGAGTTGTACAAGGCATTAAGGCTTCTAACTTTAATCTAGATATTTAACACCTTTGTCCTTAACTGGTACCTCAGCTAGTGTATTTATTAATCCAGTAATCCATGTGTGGAGCTGTTTGAGTTCTTCCTTGGTTTCTCTCAGTAGTTGTACGCAGATGACTGCTCTCCTGCATGGTTCAGTACACAAATTGATTTCAGTGTGAGACTGCGTAATTGTGGATTTTCTTTGGTTAGTCTTAAATTGCTTTAGAACCCTTGAGTAACCAGCATCCCATTCTTGGGATACATTTGTCTTTTATTTATTGGTTTGGTCCAGCCATTCCTCTTACGACATGTGAATAGTCAAAAGCTCCTTATCTTTACTTGAAAAGGTTGGTATCTCCTTAATATTTTCTAAGAAAAAAAGTGATGCAAAAAATAATTTTCTTATTTTATTGAGTTTCTCCTTTAACTTCTTGGGAGGGTAATCATAATCTCTCTTGGAAGAGCCACATTTTTTATAACTAGTTACTCCATATAATCTTGTTTAGCCATCTAACTTCCCTGTTAAGATGTGTCTGTCACCATTTATGGATCTTGAAGACTGTAAGTGTTCTGTGTCAGGTACACTGGCATATCCACAGATAGTTTACATGTTGCAGTCCCAAAAGTACCCAGGGTATTCCTTGTTTAGACATCTGATTGGGTTGATGTCTAATTTATTTATTTATTTATTTATTCTCTCTACCACTTGGGAGGGAAAGTAACATGTTTCTCTCAAAGAAAAGGTGCAGAAGTGGAGCTGTGTGTGCTGGATTGTGTAAGAGGGTCATAGCTTGAAAGGGAACAACAGGGTAAATTCACATTCTGATGAGAAATCCAGGAAAAAATTGAATGCTGGCATTTTTTACTGAGATACTGTTTCCAAGTAGCTTTTTTTCTGTCTTCCTGCCTGGATGAGTTGCAACATCTATCCACATGCTTACTTCTTTTTCTGAGGTGCTGCTTTCTATAACCACTGAGATATGCATGGTTTCTGCACCTATCCCTTCAGAGAACAAAGCAGCATTTTTTTTTAAACCCTCCCGTCCCCCAAAAAAGCAAACACACAGTCGGGGGGGGGGGGGGGGGGGACGGACATTCTCCACCATTTATGTTATTGCCTGCTAGCTGGAGAACTCAGTTAAGATGTAGGGAATTTGCTGGTGTATTTTCAGTGTCCTCTACAGCTTGAAGATACTCAAAGTCAGTTGAACATAGTGAAGCAGTAGGACTAGCGTGAAGTGGTAGTCTGTGGGTTTTGGGTGAGAATTATTTAGCTATAAATAGCTCTGTCTTTCACATTTATTTATTTTTTTTCTATATATTTCCCAAATTGCTGGTAGATTTTGCTAGGAACTATTTTTCATATGACTAGTACTAGTAATAGTTCTCAAAGTATTTTTATTGAAAATCTCCAATCACATCTGTTGAAGAGTTATTTCTGATCACATATGTCTCAGATAGCTCTTTCACCTTACACAAAACTCTGCTGCTGCAAAAGGCCCCTCATCCTCTGAGCAAAGAAAGGTGATCTTATGCTACAAGAAGTGTGAAGTAACTACTTGAACTCTCCTAGTTATCCCATTAATGATTTTAGGCTTCAGAGAGAGCAGTAGTGGAATGGCTAACCTGTTTGAAGTAATTCCCATCTGAGCATACCTACCTCAAGATATGCACTCCAGGGAATGCTTTAAACCATTAAATGTTGCATAGTTTGAAACTTTACTGAAGTTGTGTATGTGCAGCAAAAGACCCAAAGGAACTTCTGCCTCAGTAATAGCTTCTTCTGGGTCTTCCAGCATACACAAGGGCCCATTACAAACATCAAAACATGCTCAGTGAGTAGAGGGTACATCTAATCTCCCTCTAGGGATGTTTTACAGCAATGGAAATAGTATCTCATCTCTATTCTAGTCTCAGAAGCATCCAAGTCGGTAGTAGTTAGGAGGATACTTTCAGGAAACAATGTCCAAGGGAAATGAACAGAAATGGCCTGGCTTTCAAAGGTGCTAAGCACTCATGTCCTGAGCGAGGATACAAATTAGGACCTAATTTCTATCATGTGAAAAAGTCCAACAGGACAGGAAGAAGTGCTATTTAATGCACACAAGACAGGTCAGTGTACTTGGTAGGAAATAAAGTCCTTTTTGAATACAGATGACCAAAATGAAGCAGAGTATGAAATATTTATTCAGAACTTTTGCTGTTTGTCATTGATCATTCTGGATACTTCTGTAAGTTCTTCTTACTGCCACAATAAATAATAAAAGTAGTCCATAGTAACATTAAGGTGTTTTTTGTTTTGGGGTTTGTGTTTTTTAACATACGGCACAAATAGATGATGAAGACAGCACACAGGAAAATCATTGTCTTTACTACATGTGGCTAATCTAAAGATCTTGCTGTTATACACTAAACTTAACATTCGCAGCCAGGTGCAATGTTTATTTCTCTTTATGTGAGAAAGAACACAATGTGTATAGACTGACACAAGATGAGGTCTTTTGATGGGAGAGAAATCCAGACAGTATGGTGTGCAGACCCTTTAACATGAACCTGAGCTGGCTTGGCTAACTTAGTAGTAGGAATTTTGTGCATATAAACAACTCACTTCAAGTTGACATCATATCGGGTTTTGCATTCTGTTTGGATGTGATCAGTTGTACACACAAAGGCTAGGGATTTTGTGGTAAAGTATTTCTACTTTCTGTTTAGCTAGCAGAAGTTACACTGGTGGACAGCTGCAGAGGTATTAGAATAAAAAGTTTATTTAATTTGTCCTGGTTCAGTGACATACTAAAAAAATTCTTGCACTCACTGTGTAAAATAGTGACAGTATAAACTATTTGGGGAAATTCTTCCTTATACATTACTTTTCAAAGACCTACTGAAGGTCAAAAGCTTAATCACGCAGTTTTCTTTCCCATGAACAAGTTCTATATTGATTTCTTCCTTTCCATAATGAGAAAAATATCCACTTACCATCTACCTTGTTATGCCATGTTAATGAAAACTCTCTTACCCAAACAACTTCCAAAAGACTATCACAGGCAGGGTGAGGCCAAATGTTTTGAGGTAATATTTCAGTCAATAGAAGCCTTTCTTCTAAAATGTACCCACAAAGGCTGGGTTTTTTCCTTCTTCTTCTAACAGTCACCACCATGAGAAGAATGATTGCTTGCCAGGACTGCTATTCTCTTGCAGCAGCTCTGTGTTCAAAGCCTGAAAGAACTTATGTACTGTATAAAGAGAGCAAGGGTACTTTCCAAACTGCTAGCTTTTGAAATGGATGCAACGTTCCTTGTAGGTGGCTGTACAATTGCAGGTGAGATCCTCTGGACAATACTACAGGATGTGTACATTTATTGCTCCATGCATCATTCCTCAGGAAAGCAATCGACTGGCTTAAAATAATCCCTTGTGGTTTTCCACCATAAAAACTGATATATTTCGTTCTGTCCGGCCCAGCTGTAGGATGTTTCCATGTACAAGATGTTCCCCTGTGCTGGCAGTCGCTAGCAGCTGAACAGTTCCTTGAGATCATTGGCAACAAGAATAAAATAGCAGCAGCTCATAGTTTTGCTGGTGGCTGATCAAGCGCCAAAAGACAGCATTCTGAATGAGTGTTGGAAAAAAGGGTTAACTCACTTTTTGAGCAAAATAACTGTTTTTTGAAAATAGCACCTACTTTTCTAAGTTCTTTTCCACTAAATCAACACAATTAGCACTAAAAGCATAAGATAAGCTCCCTGTGTCCAGAAGGGAAATTGGTTTGGTCTCCCTAAGGAATGGAAGTTTTGGAAAAATGCCTGACTGTTTTTACTATGGGGTTTGATGTTTGTTTTTTGTGTTTTTTGTTTTTTGTTTTGTTTTTTTGTTATGAACAGAAGATGATATGTTTTCATGCATCTTTTAACTTCTAAAATGAATAAACTGCACTGCACTTGAGGATGTTAAAACTGCATCTGGGTTGAGCATCTGCATAAACAGAATTCAATGCACATTAAAATAGCAATGTTATGGAGCTCTCAAATGTTTCTAAACTGAAAACTTGACAGGCCATTACAGTAAATTTAGGCCGACTACAATTTGATGCTTTCTGTCTGTAATATCTGTAATATCCTACTTGTGTAATGGATCTTCCAAGAAAATCTTAAATAAAAACCTGGATGGCTTTACCAAATATAAAACATTCTGCACAGTATATTGTGAAGCCTGTCTTCTGTCTTGTTATTTCAGGGATCAAATACAAAATCACAAAATTTCTCAGATCTCGGGGATCAAGTGTGTTTATTTCAGCCTTTATGAGGGTTATTGAGGGTCTATTAATTTTGTAGGTTTCCGTTAACCCCTAGGGAATTATTTCTTAGGTCAGTTTTCTCTAAAAAGGCAAAATAGTTTGCTTACAGAGAAACATTATCTGTATTTTTGAGGCACCAATTGCATGCTGACAGGAAAAGTTAAGAGCATCTTATCAAAGATTAGATTTTCTATATTTTAGTGAAGAGTTGTACCTAGAGAGAAATTTGTCTCTAATTTGTATTTAAGACTACTACATGCTTTAAGATAGTAATTTGCCATTATTCAGTTAAAAAACATAAAATGACCTATGTTTTCTTAATGTAAAAGAGCAACAGGGCAGTGTCCTTTTGAAAAGTCTTGAGTGCTGTAAAACAAGAATACAAGTGTCAATTAAATCACTTTTGAATTCCACTTATGAATGGGATTTACAAGCAAATGATGCGTTCCCTCAGTACTTAGCACTTCAGCCTAAGAGATGCTGATCACTCATAGAGCAATTAGTTTTGATAACATGAAAGTGGGTTGAAGTACTGGCCTTTGATAAGAGATTTGCCAGTTATTTTTCTTTCCCTACTGTATTTTTTTATGAAGTGGGATTTTTCCAAGCTGACCTTCACAATTGTATTCCAGCTCTGTATTCATCTGGGACCTGAAGTTAGCCTCATAATTTAGAAGTGATTCTTAGCTTGGAGGTGTATTACCTTGTCTCAAAAAAAAAAAAAAGAAAAAAGAAAAAAAGAAGCAAAGAAGAAAAGCATCACCAGGTATGCTTGAATTGTATTTGTCTTGCTGTCAGAAAGCTAAATCATGACCTCTGTGTAAAGTCTGAATAAATAAGCTTTAAAAGGAATTTTTCTAGGATTTGAAAGGATTGAAAAAAATCCCCCTATGGACTGCAGAACACTTGGGATATAATTCATCTTAGCAACTTTTACTGTCGGAAAGCAAAATGTCTAGTTAAGCAAGTTAACTTGTCTCTCTACATAGTTAATGGGGAAAAAATTGTTTCTTCTCTTCTCTAAATAGGCATTTAAAATAGATGGCTTGAATTAACCTCTGGAGTTTCTGCACTTTCTCCATTAATTAGAGAGATATTCATCATCTCTAACTTTAGTGTCTAAAAGTTAGGTGTCAAAGTCTTAGTTAAACTCAGTGTATCAAATGGAAAAAAATAGTATCTCCAAAGAGTCATCCATCTTCCTCTAAAACATAGGCATTTTGTGACAGGGCAAATGAATCTATGAAGGGAACCTAGGGTGACAGACAGCTAAAAAAGATGACAGGTTAGACTAGATAGCTAAAATTAAATGAGATTAATTTCTCTCTGGTTACTTGGACAGCAAGTTAGCCACAATAACTGCAGATCAGGAGCTTCTGTTCACCAAGGAAAGTAGGACTACAAATCCATCATGATATAGATGTGCCACTGATCTCCCATTGCCTTTTCTCCTGATTTTATGTGTTATAAGCAAACCTATATGTTACTTCAAAATACGTTTGAGAAGCGAAGTGCCCCTGCAACATGTCTCTGCATCAGAGTCTTCTGCACAGTGGAGGCTCTTGAGTGCAGTGTCTTTCCATAGACATTCTGCAGGATTAGGTGTCTAAAGGACATGGAGCTGTTGTTTGCAATGAGACTTTTGTAAAAGAAAATACTACATTTCCTAAATGCGCGGGATAGAGCTCCAAATGATTTTCCATGTGAGAGCAAGGATTAGGGGATCCAATTAACTGGATCCTCAGGATGTGCACAGTTCTCCTTACTAGCAAATAATGTTGTTCTGCATAATATTCTTTGCATTTCTCTACCACCCAGTGATTTCTTTGTAACCCACACTTGAAAACAAGCTTATCTTTAGCAACACTCAGTATTATCATTCAGTATCACTTTTCTGGGGGAGAAATCCTCAACTATTTACTATCAATGAGTCATTGCTGCCTAGTTTGACTGCGAACCTATTTCTCTAGGCTTTGGTTTCATGAGTAAATTACTGCAGTCTCAAGCAGAATGCAGATGCGCAGGGTGCCAATTACTATATTGTAATTGCCAGTGTGCATGTGCTTGTATTCTGACACTTCTGAGAGTAGTTCAACACTACTTATTCTACTCGAATTGTCAGTATTGTTAAGCAAACATATGGAGATACTAGGAGACATATTAAGAGGTGAATTCTTTCCCTCTCAAAAGCACAAGATGAGCCAAGGTATTTAAAGATTGTGAAAAATTACTGAAATTACATTATTTTTATCTGGTTGTATTTGCTTTAGAAAGATTTATATTTTCTTGTGTTCCTCAGAAAGCATGAGGATGAGTACTTGCCTCTTTCTTTCTAGAGTGAAAATCATCTCCAAATTACCTCCAAAGAATACAACTTGAGGATGTGACACTTCCAGAAAAAAAATGCAATGTTAAAGGTTAGCCTTAATTCAACGTGGTAGATACTACTAAGCATTAATCCTATTTAGGGAATCTTCAATGAAGCATGTGCATATTAGATTTCCTTCCTTTGCTTGTACCCTGGTTGCTAAGGAGAGGGAATGATAAACATAAGATAGATGCCTGATTAGCATCACAATGTAGGCAGCAGGGAGATCAGGCTGAGAACTGTGCAGAGCTCTCTGGGGTTGTTTCTGTGTTTCTTTGACAATATCTGCCTTTTTTTTTTTTTTTGTCATTTTCCTAATGATCCAGTGTTCTGCCTATCTCCAACTTTGCGGCTTACCATTTGCACAGTCTGACTTTTGCTTGAATGACAATCTGTCTCTGACTGAGACTTACATCATCTCTTGTCCCATAAAATGGATGTTAAATTCCAGCATATGGTGGGGGAAAATGTAGGACATAATTAGCCATAATTGTGGCATAATGGGGAGTTATAGTAAAGAACACTGAAAAAGTGGTCACTGTTGCTACATACTGTAGGTAAAAAAGAATAAGGAATGAAAAGAATTTACATACTAGAAGAGGAAAAAAGAAGTAATGGTTTAAAAAAAATATACTGAGATGTAGCTTGTAGTGTAGATTTACAGGAGTGATATTGCAGTGCTTAGGAAGAAGCTAATATACCTACAGAGAGGTTCATGTCTGTGTTGACACATTTGTGTATGTTTATTCCCATGGCTTTGCTATTGCACTTCTGGGTACATCTTTGTCATAGGCAGTTGTGGTGGAGAAGGATAGAGAGAAGAGAAAGGGAAGAAGGAAATCTGGCAGAAATAAAAGAAAGTCTTTATCTGTTGCCAGGCTGAAAGAAATTGAAGTCAGCCTTCACGTCTTACAGAGGCAACTTGAAAGTCAGGTGTGAGTTTTATACTGTCTATAGTAATTGTATCCAGATCAAGCAAATTTCACGATAAACTAGATGAACCTCTGTCTACACAGAGCTAATGAAACACTTGAAACAACACAATGTTGTGGTTACATGGCTTTTAGAAAGGGAAGAGACAACGTAAATATAACAGTAGGTGAAAAATAAGAGATTGCATTATGAAACTTTCAGAGCAACACTATATTGTTGGTTGAAATAATTAGTAACAGCAACATTGAGTATTGTAGTGTTGTACAGAGCACAAAGAACGGACTTCATATTTTAAAAAGAAGCTGGAGTGAGTCTTGAATAGAAAAATCAAGTGATATCAGAACTGAAGAAAAGTTTAAATGCTATATGCTTAAATCTCAAAGTTTACACATTATCCTTTTAATTATAGACTGAGCTCTGACCAGAAATGGGACCTCTGCTCTTGAGTTTGGAGGAGAAAAAGCATTAGCCATGGGATTTTTTTTTCTGATTCTGGGAAAATATTGCAGAATGCAGACTGTTCATAAGTTTCATATTCCAAGTAAGTTTTCTTTATAAGAGTGAAATACATAA
Organism: Aegotheles bennettii; assembly: GCA_013398125.1. NCBI lineage: Eukaryota > Metazoa > Chordata > Aves > Caprimulgiformes > Aegothelidae > Aegotheles > Aegotheles bennettii. The sequence goes on along the minus strand of VZRW01007107.1, from coordinate 282,779 downwards.
ATTAAAGAGAACTCCATAGTCTGGTTTTGAAGATAAGCTTGAATCTGAATCAGCCATAAACAAATGCTGCTATTTGAAGTCTGTGAACAGAAATGATAAACTCGCGTTACAAAGATGTTTATGGCTTCTTGTTCAGTAACTCTGAAATCTTAACAATGAATGTTCCAGTAGTTTAACACTGATAATTTGTAACAGAAGCAGTTTAACGTCTTGGTCAAAATAATATTAAAACCCCCTTAAGGCCTCTTAGATGCAAGTAAGCACCTGAATTAGAGTTGCCTTATCTCCAGTTTGCTGTCTTCTGAAATGCAGTCAGCTAGCAACTGTTCACTAAACACGATAGGGAAATAGGGCAGAAATTTCTATCATAGTACTCAATTTTTGAACTCCCGTGGTCCCTTTGCTATCAATGATACTGCATCACTAGACAGGTGGACGGACACAGGGCAGATTTAAGCCCTGCAGGTTTTCATTGTACTTCTGAGATGTTATTTCCTGATTTTAGCTTTGATTTCTCTTGTGCCAAGAACAGAAGATGCGCGTATTTTGTGAATGGAATGGAATAGACTAGAAAAAAACATGCCAACCCACTATATCAGTCACAATAAAAAAAATCAATACACTCTAGAAAGTCTATGCTTTATTTTGACTGTCTGTAAATCCAGGTAATATATGATTGCAGTATAAAAACCCAAAATGAATGTCAGATTTTATAATTCAATTTCAGACAAACAAAGCCTGCTTCTGAATGTATTTGAAGCTATAGTAGAAACAGCAGTTACGGCACTGAATCACCCTAAGTATGCTACACAAGCCCATGGAATTTGTCAAGGAATTTGTCTTCTGGTTTCCATGAGGTACAGCATTGTAACAAACTTGAAGATACACCTTATCTATAGAAAGAACCTCCTTATGGGTTAGTCAGGCCTTCAAAAAGACAACCATGTTGTGACAGTCTAGGAAATATGTGTGTGGACCACTGGATGTATTCTGCTGAATCACTGAATATCCCAAGTATATGTATGTGGGATTTACTATCTGCTATCCCGATGGTATCTTATCTCTCATAAAGACACTGGAAATTCTTTAAAACATGGATTGATCCCATTGATATAAAAGCATATCAGGTTACCAGGATGACAGCATCCTACATAAAGCAATTTTTTTCCTTCCCATCTATAGACAATCTAGTCTGGAGCATGGAGAGGTAGATAATAATGCAGGGACTTAAAACCAAACTTCCTCTTTGTCTTCACTCCCCAAGAAAAAAATAAGAGTAAAAGGTGCAAAGAAGAGTAACTTAGAGAAGAGAAATTCAAAGTTCTTTTCTAAAGAGTGAGGGAAGCATATGCAAAAGGGTTATGACTGCATAGCAGAGGGGTAATATTAAATTAAGAACTCTGCTAGATGTGAAGAAAAGGGAGAGAGACTCCACATGATTCAGAAGAAAAGCTGTATCTAGAAAAAAGGATATCCTAAGCTGCTCAGAAGTCTATGAATTGCAGTAGAGCTAAGGTAGGAAAACAATGAGGTTTAGGTATTTAGAATTTATCTAATTGTGTAGACTTTATTAGTCTAAATGGAAAACTTGTGACTTTGTGCCTGTTTGCTTTCTTTATTGACTGTTTTTGAAGAAGGAAACAGTAAACCCACAGGTCTGAACTTTGGGAAAGTACAAACAAAAGCTACCATAGAAGTGTCAGTGCATGGTACTGGTCAGAGAAATTGTGTGGTCTCATTGCTGGGAAAGGTTTTCCTTGTTTTCAGGAAATCTTCCAGGGAAACCATGTTAACCAAGGAAAGCTTAAGGAGAGTTGAACCGATACTAGAGTAAAATATATCAACCTGATAAATGTTCAGCTGGAGAGATCTATGAATGCTGTGATATGTGTTTAATTTTATGCATAGTGAATACTTCCTGGAAAGACAAATCAAGACAGTGCATATGTCTTTGTGAGACAGAATTCTGAATTTAAAGTATCACTGAACTAGAACCTTGAAAGCATCTCTGCCCATCGGATGTCAGTAAAATACTCATATCTGTCAGCATCTTCTTGATTTACAGCTTCAAATATGTTCACTGCTCTACACAGAGGCTAATGATGGCAATGGAATACTCTGTTAGTAGAAATGATGTTAAACTCTGATCCCAAATACCATTTATCAGATAAATATGATCATCAAAATGGTTCATCAAAATGGTGCAGAACATGATAGTCACTTTCACCTGAGAGTGCTATCAGTTAACATGCCTGTCTGTGCATATATACGTCCTCAATAATTTTAAAGTCTTGAAAAAATGTTTGGAAAAACTGTGGGAAAAAAAAAGCTGATACAGAGATACAGCTTTAGAGAGCAGTGAAGGACAAGTGAGTTGCATATCTGAGTAGTTTAGGTTATTGCTAGAGGGTGGAAATTCAGTTCATATAAGCCAATGAGGCTTTTGTCAATGTGGCGTTCCAACTAGCGATTCACAGGTGGCCTGCTATTGTAACTGCACTCAAAATAGCATTGGCTTTTTTAAAGCCGTAATGATAATTGAAAATTTGGCACTCAAATGTGCTCATTCAACTTTCAGCTTGCTTGGTGGAGTTAGTTAAAGGAAGCACAATACACTGACCCTCTGGCAATTGCACAGGCGCAGCTTTTGTGGCTGAGGGTAGGCTTTAAAAAGGAAAGCTATACATAGTGTAAGAATGTATCATTTGGAATATCGCTTTTCCCACCGTGTATCATGATTCCAGCTGAAATTAGCTGGAGTGCCTGTGCTAGCAGAATATCACTACAAACATTTCTTAGCAAGGGTCTACAGTACTGCTGAGGTAGTACAACACAGACTGTTGACTGTTTTTCTTCTTAGGCCACTGTCTTGTTGAGGCCGGGTAAGAGGAATTGCATCAAGATGCTTGTGTGAAGCTGAGATAATGAAGTTTGTTTGGTTTGAAAAGCTGCTTGTATCACATAGCTCAGGGAATGTAATAGTTCATCTCTTTTATCAGACACTTACATTGTTCTAGAATACTGTTTTTCTGTTTCTTTGAATGAACTTTTAACAGCATTTCCATGAGGTACATTTAAAAGACATAATTTAATTTAAGATGGTATTTTTCTGAACTTAAATCAATAGACATATTATGTTTTCTATCTTTTGGATCAAAACTGGGCCACAGAGAGACCATTTTTTCCCTAGAAAATGTGAGACACCACTTCTTGGCAGCTGTATCCTAGCCATTCCTCTTAGAAAGATTTTTCTGAAATAAGTTAAAAATATTTTGTTAGAGAAACAGACTTGCAAATCTGACTCTCTATGCAACTGAACCTTGTCTAATAATTTGTTTCAGTTTATTGGTGGATAGATATTTTTACCCAATTATATTGTGTTAGTTTTGCGAACTGTCTTTGAATTAGCGCAAATGAGCACATAATAATCAGGGCAGTGAAAATTCATGCTGTTGAAAAATGGGTTAGCTAGTGCTACAAATCTGCTTCCCAGGAAAATGGCCAAGTGGAACCTTCAAAAGCTCTTATTTTTGCTTCCCTTCAATCAGGAGATGGAATAAACTTAAAGTGTGAATCAGATAATTTGTAGGTTTCTGAAAAATGTATACCAATCTATATCTAGAAGCCAAAGTTAGTGGCTGAAAGACCATTTGAAATGACATCATTCTGGCTTCATTTACTTTGAGCTTTGTCTTTTGAAGATAGTTCACAGATACAAACAAATATTTTTTTCCCAAAACCTTGTACCTACCAAGTATTTACCTGGGCAGGAGGAGAGGGTCACATGGAATTTGATCAAGAATGATTCAAATAAAGTAAAATTAGGAAATGTTTGGCTGATTGTACTGAGTGAGGCAAAACCGTAACCTGAGACTTTGAAGAAAGTGGGAAACATGGTGCAACTTCTGTTAAAAAGTGTTTGATTTGTAAATATGTGCAGTTCAGGTCTAACACAGTTGAAATCACTGATGTTACACTAGGCTAAAAGTTAAAGAATAAGTGGGAAACTTCAGAAATAAAGCTGAAGATAAAGTAAGAAGAGTTTGACTATAAATTTAGAGGAAGCTGTAAAAGAGGAAAAATCCACGTCCCATATAAGGGACATTTAAGAATCAGAACAAAGGGGACAGAAAAATAACATCTAAGTAATTTATCTTTAAAAATCCTAAAAATGTCCTTCCTTCAAAAACTGTTCTATGCTACAGTATGCTGCATAAGTCTACATTTCCAAGGCAGTAAGTGCTGCTCTGGGACCCTTTGTGGTTTTTTTTCCCTTGTTGTATTCTTAAGAACTCTGTTTTTTAAAGGTTGAGCTCTTCTATAACCAATATGAAGTACTCTCCAAGCATGGGATTTTGTTCAAATAGAGAAAATTTTAGATCTGTTGAATCATAGAATAGTAAGGGTTGGAAGGGACCTCTGCAGATCATCTAGTCCAACCCCCCTGCTAAAGAAGGTTCATCTAGAACAGGTGGCACAGTGTTGTGTCCAGGCAGGTTTCGAATCTCTCCAGAGAAGGAGACTCCACAACTTCTCTGGTCAGCCTGTTCCAGTGCTCTGTCACACTAAAAGTAAAGAAGTTTTTTCTCATGTTTAGATGGAACTTCCTGTGTTCCAGTTTGTGGCTGTTGCCCCTTTTCTTGTCACTGTGCATCACTAAGAAGAGTCTGGCCCCATCCTTTTGATACCTGCCCTTTAGATATTTATAAGCGTTGATAAGATCCCTTCTCAGTCTCCTCTTCTCCAGGCTAAACAGACCTAGGACTCTCAGCCTTTTCTCATAAGAGTTGCTCCAGTGCCCTCATCATCTTTGTAGCCCTTTGTTGGACTCTTTTCAGTAGTTCCTTGTCTTTCTTGACCTGCTGGCCACACTCTTCTTAATGCACCCCAGGATACCATTGGCCTTCTTGGCCACAAGGGTACATTGCCATCTCATGGTTAACTTGGTGTCCACCAGGACTCCAAGGTCCTTCTCCACAGAGTTGCTTTCCATCAGGTCAACCCCTAACATGTACTGGTTCCTGGGGTTATTCCTCCCCAGGTGCAGGACTCTACACTTGCCCTTGTTGAATTTCCTTACATTCCTGTCTGCCCAACACTCCAGCCTGTCCAGGTCTTGCTGAATGGCAGCACAGCCTTCTGGTGTATCAGCCACTCCTCCCGGTTTGGTATCATCAGCAAACTTGCTGAAGGGTACACTGTCCCTTCATCCAGGTCATTGATAAAGTATGTTGAACAGGAGTTGACCCAGTACTGACCCCTGAGGAATATCACTAGCTACAGGCCTCCAACTAGACTCTGTGCTGCTGGCCACAGCTCTCTGAGCTCTGCCATCCAGCCAGTTCTCAATCCATTTCACTGATCTAACCCACACTTCCTAAGCTTCGTTATGAGGATGTTATGGAAGACTGTGTCAAAAGCCTTGCTGAAGTCAAGGTAGAACAACCTCCATTGCTCTCCCCTCATCCACCCAGCCAGTCATGCCATCATGGAAGGCTATGAAAAATAATTCAGCTTCATTATAGCTGCTCTATACTTACCCACTAATTTTATGGTACTTGGATAAATTTCTACCTTCAGAGAGGTAGACCAAAATGATCCCAAGACAGAATGTAGGTTGAACTTGGTCTTTCCTATACTCTGTATAGAGAAAAAATACAAATCCAAATATAATTGTCAGTGGTTTTCTATGAATTTTTACCAATACCTTTTCTTGACTACTTAGATTGCTCTAGAAAAAAAAATAGATGCATTTTTTGAGTCTTTAGAGATTTTGTATCGCTCAATTTATCTCTTTAGTAGTCCAAAGGAATGGAAATTGAATTCGAGAATTCAGCCTCAGGCTTTTCCGGATGTATCAGCTTTTTCCTATTCGCTCATTCCAGCACCCATGAGTCAGGGCACCAAATGTTCCCAGCGAGGCTGTTTCAGTGCCTAGCTGAAGTTGCAGGCAGTTAGTCACAGATGAAAGAGGCATGGATGAGTATCCATGTAGCATCAGAAAAAATACCATGGAGATATCTCTTTCAGCTGAATAACACCTGGCTAAGATATTTACAGGCATAAGCAGCCTCTTTGTGTATGAAAATAGGAAGGAACTTCCCCACCATGAGGAGCTGGGGGAGAGGGCAATGTCAAGATGGCAAGCACGATCTGTATTGCAGAAGCTAGACCAAAGTAAATGAAGAGTGGGGAGGAATATCAAACCATTTTTATTCTTTAAAGTATATTCATTCCACTGACAAATTATGATCAGTTGTTAGATTTCTTTAAATCAAAGTATGATTCATATAATTATTGTATTTTTATTATCTTTATTAAAAGACTTGACATTTTGTAAAGGTTTCTGACAAACAAAAGAGAAACTAAACATGAAAAAATAATTTTGAAGGGAATGGCTAGGTTCAATATTTAAATTAATTCAATCATTGTTTGGCATTCTCTCTCTCAAGATTATGTCTGAATGGAAAATTATACATTGTGACTTTCTAAATTTCATCAAAACTTTTTGTTAACATAATCTATAATAAAGAATCCATCGAGACCCAAGAGGCAAAGACTCATAGACAGGAAGAGCTTGCTATTAAAAAAAAATCCAACCTATTCTAATTATTGAGATAATTAGAATATTCTTGCAGTGATTTTGTTTGTTTGCTTGGTTTGTTTTACTTGCTTAATTTTCTTTCATAGAAACAACTAAGATACTTGGTTTTGTCAGTTTTAAAAAACCCACATGCTACATGTATCTTGTTATCTGGGCAAAGTAGTTTAACATTTAAAACCATATGTAATAAATATTTGTTAAGTGTGTATATGAATGATGCTCAAGCCAACAAGAGAAATGAAGCACAGAAAAAAAGAAGAGCAATCATTTTTTAAGTCAGTGGATAGTAGACCTCGAACTGTTATGTATGCATTAGTTCTGCATAGGTAGTCCATGTTGCAACTACTTTGGCAGAGAATTAAGAAATGGAGAAATGTTGTTGTTTAGGAAGAGTAATTGGCAGTGTCACATTTTATTTTAAGCCCAGCTTAAAGTAATGACTAAGTAATGTCAGAATTTTACATTTCTGAACTGGTCTGTAAACCAGATGTTACTTAGTACTGGAAGTGTTCAGGATGTAAGGATATTTTTTTGTCTCTTTTTGTCTCAAAAGTGGCTTTATTCAGGGTATTTAAGAAGGCAGAAGCCCCCCACTTCATGTAAGTACTGCCTACTCCATCATGTATTTTCCCTCATTGTGGGGATTGCAGTTGACATTACTGAGTCTGTACAAACTGGTTTACTCCTCTATGTACCATTCCATTGCAGAATGTGTCCACCCTCTTCCACATTTTATATTGGAAGAAAATAAAATGTCAAAGGGTCAGATTTTGCTTTATAATTTATAGTGACAGGGGTTTACTTGGTGAAGACCGAGAAAGCAGAGGCAACACTAACAGCTCTCATCCCTAAATCCGAAAATAGTTACAATGACTCTATAGCAAATCAAATAGCTGAAACTAAGGACAGAGTTAACTGTGTTGGTGTAGAACAGCGTTAGCTGACCAGGCTGTGGTTTACACCAGACACAGTGCTGAGTTCTGGTGTTTTGAAGTTAGACAAGAGGAAAATTTGACTGAGGTATGGTTGAAACTCTTTCTCTTTGGCGTGTCAGGGCTGCCCATGCCTGTGGAAAAAGAATTCTGAACCCAAAAATCATGCCCTGACTTTTATGGCATAAGACCTCTTCAGCAGTGAGACTGTTCTTGATTCAGGAAGCAGAGGTTCTAGGCTTACTTCACCCTGAGTGATGTCCTACGATTTAATCACCAAGGTAAGGATTTCTATAGATGAGTCACCTTAAGGTCAATGAGGCAAAATAAGGACAGGAAGGTAAGATTTGTCTAATCTATGGTAGGTGTTGGAACTTTCTGTAAGTCTTTATTTCTTAAATTGATTTCTTAAATTGACTATCTTAAAAGATAGTCTAAATGACTAAATGGCTTAAATGTAGGCATTAATTGTTGATACACAATATTAAATTAGATCAATCCTTCTCAAAAATGTGTTGGTTGGTTGGTTGTTTTTTAAATTTATTACAATGGTCATGGGACTTGGCTTTCACAAATATTTTAGTATTTTAATTCCAACCCAGATTACTCTTGAAGTGAATCTCCTGATTGATCATGTTTTTGAGCTTTGGTTCACATTACCAAGTAGCCTCAGAGCATGTGAACTGGATTTCTTTGGGGTGTAATTCAACTGTAAGGTGTGCTTCAACACCTAATAGGCATTCAGTTTGTGCAACCAGGCTAGAATTACTCTGAAATACTTGTCCACCAAAACATGTATATGATGTGCATCAGAACATCAGCACCAAATGCTTCAATCCATAAATTCACTCATATTAAGCTGCATTACTTATTACTAGAGAAAACTGCAAAAATTACTCCTTGTTCATAGTACAGACAATACAAGTAGTGCAGATAACCTACGAAAGCAAAGAGAGATGATGGTAACATGTCAGTGAAAAAAACAAATCTAGCAATTTTTACTATGACACCACAAAACTGAGTGCCAAAAAGGGAATCAGGGTAAGAACAGTCCCTGAGCTGACAAACAAATATACAAAATAAAAATAAAACACTTTTAATATTTTCTTAAAAGAACCCCCAGCCATATATCAAATATGCATTTTTAGTATTTTTTGCTGGAAAATTTAAACAAAATTAAACTGTTCTGAAAATTTAAACTGATACAAAAAACCCCCTAAAACCAGCCCTAAAAGTGCTGCCTAAACTAGTGTTCATTATGTTAGTCATTAGGTTTTTTTTCCCAACAGAGCATAAAAAGTATCAGCTGAATCTACTTCATCAGAAATTCATGAAGAGACTGACATTACTGTTAAAACAGAAGTAGAGAGAGAACAACACAAATAAAATAGAATTTTAAAGATTAATTTTGATCAATTATATTTATGAGTAATGCATAACATATATGTAATTTAAAGCTGGTGGCACAGCATTTTCAGCTACAGTTTTCCCATCCCTTTTATATAGAAGAAAGTTGGTGATTGATTAGGACATAAAGAAAATCAAATGCAGAAAAGGATAAAGTGTATGCAGTAACAGGGTACAACTTAATTTTGTCAAAGCCCATTTAAGTTTCAAAGTTATTAAATGGTCCTATACTGAAAAAAATGGCTGTTAAGGCTACGACTGTGGATAGGGCTGTGACAACTCTGCGTTCAGTGGACTGAACTCAGCTAAGAGCTCCCCCTACCACTGGGACTCTCAAGTTTTGATTAGAATCCCAACCTCTGCCTGGTGTCTGGGTTCAACCTCCTACAGATATCCTCCTTAACCAGAGAGACCCAACAGATTTTGTTACCTGTAAACTCATTTCCTCTGGAGATCTGTGATGACTCAGGTATGTTTCTGATGACAATCCATCATTTATTTTTTCTTCCACCCACAGGCTACAAAAATGTGGAGCAGACAGGATAAAATTTAACAAGAGACCAAGTTATAAATTTCCTTAATTTAACTTAATTACATTATGGTTTGCTTTCTGCTTTGATTTGGAAGAGACAGTCTGCTTCATGCAGTCCCTCTGTGTGATTATGTCTGCCTTGTATGTTCAGGTCTATGCCTGCATAAAAACAAACAAAAAAGAATGGAAACACAAAATAAATGAAAACCCTACTCACTCTTGACAGTGTATTTATTTTGAACCAGAGAGACTGAAAAGCTCCTTAGCAGCCCAGTTTATACCATAAAGAAAGCAATAGTGGGCAAAACATATACTGCACATCAGATGATTACTGATGTGAGAAATGGTCAGATACATGAACTGATGGAGTTTTGGAGGCAACATCTGCTTTCACCCCTAATGTGTTCTTCCCAACACCAGTCATCTGTTGGAAATGTCCCATCAGGTATGTCCCAACAGCACTAACTTTTGAAAACACACTGGATTGACCAGAATGCTTCTTGAATTGGCAGGTTTAAGCATGCCTCTTTGAGTTTATCTTTGTATAATGGTCCAATTTGCTACATTTGTATGAAGTTTTTACCTATTAAGAAGTATATGGATGAAGAAATCAGAAAAGGGTCTTTTAAGGAAAACAGGTAAGTAAAACCTGTCAAGTAAAATTAATGCTGTAAGGTTTCCTGTATTATATTACTCTTATTTAATATTCTTATATAGCTACAAAAGTAAATCCCTTGAAAGTTGTATTCCCACTGACAGCTTCCCCGCTATTTTATGACAGCATCCACTTCAGTTAATGGTCTATCACAGCTTCCATTATAAGTTCTGATTTTTCAAGGCTTTATTGTAGCAACAAAATAGTTAGAAAACAATTTCATCCTGTGAGAGTCTGGAAAATGAATTTTTGTTTAAATTGGTTTAGCGATCTCTAAATTAGAACCAAAGATATTTTTTTTCATTTTTTTCAGTTTTTATCCATCTTTTTCTTTAATAGGCCAATTTGTTTTCTATCGTAAATTGGCACCACTTCTCTGAAGTTGGAAAAAAGAGCCAGAAATTTGGCTTCTGTCTAGAATATCTGTCTCTATAATCAAACAAGGAACTATTTTACTGCTTTCAAAGCACTCCAGATCGAGTCTGCAGATATGCACTTGTGTAATTTTTCAGCAGATACCCAAGAGTGGGAGAAGTTTGTAATGTGTGAAGGAGATGTATAGATGCTCTGCTTGGCAAAGCTCATGACCAGTTCCTGACTTCCTGACTTATTGTCTTACTCTGGTATTGGTGTTAATCTTTGCTCTTCAATTTACATCTCCAACACAGAAATGCTACTAAAGTTTATTTTCTCCTTTTTCAAATCTAAGAAACTATCATCCAAGAAACTGGCTCTTTTCCTTCCTGCACAGACAAAAAGTACAGTAACAAGACCAGATGTTGTACTGAATCCCTCATGCATGTGCCACTGAAGACAGAATTGACACAGAGCTCTCTCCAGAGTATCCTGTTGCAGTATCGGGCTCCAACTTACTTGACTGGAACTGAAAATGTTGTGGTGACAAAATTACAGCACATCATTTGATAAAGAGCCACCCATAGTAAAACCATTTTTTTGCATAAACAATAAAAAAATGAAAGTGTAACAATATGATACCTATACAAAGTCAGTGTTCATCTGTTCTTCAGGACAGAGAAACAGCAGCATCTGACCACACTGTGGCAAGACAGTCTTAAATTTTAAAACAATGACACTAGAATAAGTCTGAGCTGCTTCTTTTGACACATTGTTGCATATATAAATCCATAATTTAGAAACAGCTGTTAATATAATGAATATGTCACAAATATTTTCTACTCCTCAAAGCAATAAGAATTTTTTTTTCAGCAGGGTTAAATAATTGATTTTACAATGTACAGGATTTGACCTTTAATTTTAAAGAACATCAAATGGATAGGTAAATTCAATGTACATATTCAATATTAGAGATCAAAATAGTGGTTTAAGTAAATTGTTCACCACCAATGTGAATATATATGTCTGTGATGTTCTTAACTTACTGATTTGTTTCTTTACTAACAGAGGAGTCTGAGGGAGATATGTTTCCTTCAAAGTCCACCTTCTGTCTGACACTGTTATAAATAGGGATTTAAAGAATTAAATGACCAGTAGCAGCTTGCTCCTTCAAGTGGTACTGCCTCTCAGCCTGTTTGGACTTCTGAAGGGTAGAGTAAAGATGTTAATTCAGCTTGTTTCATGAACACCTTTAAAAGAAATTAAAGTTTTTTTGACTGCTTACCTATTCCTTTTTAACATCAGCATCTAGGCTTTGAAGTGTCTTATGAGACTGCTTACAAGTGTCCTCTAGTGAAATGGTATTACAGGAATCATCTTTCCCAAAGGATGTAGAGTAAAATGTAAAAAAAAAAAAGAAAAATCATGTAAACTAAGACTGAAGTTCATATAAACATGTCTATATATAGTATGCAGACATTTTTCTCAAATGTGCATATGTATAGTAATTTAATTATCCTTTAATAGTCTTCTTTCATTTCCAAGCAGCCTTATTGATCTTTGTAGTACATTATAATCCACAATAATGCTTGTGGCCTAACACTGCTGGAATTTTATTTTACTTTTTTATTGCAGATTATGTGTAGTTACAGATTGTTGCAATAAAGCAAAGCTACCCAAAACATTTTCTGACTGGATCCTCTTGAAGCAGTCTATCACATCACAGTTAGCTTTTTGTCTGTCTTTCCCTTCCTTTTAGTACAACAGTCTGAGGAAAGCAATTACCTGGCTGTGAAACATATTTCTTGAACAGCAGGATCTGGCTCAATGGCTTGCTCCTTATATCTACAGAACTATTCTGGCAATGATGGCAAGATGTAAAATAGGTGACCCTTTAGCATCTGCTTTTACTAGTTAAACTGCTGATTGTTTTTGCCTAAAGGCTTTTTTTAGGGAGGAAGTGTTGTACTTTGTTTATGATTTACATTAATATCTTCTCTCCTGTCCATATGATATTAAATCACTGAGTGCCTAGAAACTCATTAAATGTATGTGTATATATATGTCTGTGGAAGGGAGAAAAAAAAGTGACTTTCAAAAGGACAAACACATATTAAAATGTCTTTAAATAAGGATTTACTTTTAACTTCAGATACAAATCTTGAGGGCTTGAGTTGCTGACAAGAAAATAGGCAATTAATTTTCTTCTTCAGCAGGATCCAAATAAACATCTCTTCTTCTGCAGATGGGTTGATAATAGGATTCCCTTTTGGTAAGTTCAGAGGGGGAAATGCCAAATGCCTGCTTTTTGTTTTGTTTTATTTTGTTTCTGGAGCAAAAATACAAAACCTTTCTTCTCACCAAACGTTTTCATCTGTGACAGCAAAATGTGTTCTGTTTCCTGCTTTTAAGGAGTAGAGTTTCATTCTCTGCAAAGTTCGGGTGAAGGGTACATGTTCTTTCTCTTTATAAGGGCATATTTAAGACCTTGCAAGTGGTTGCACCCAAAGCATTTAGGGTTTTGTTAACTGCATAGAGGAATTCCTGGATAAAGATCTGCTGAGCATAATTAAACATATACTGATATTTTTGTTTGCAAAATAATTTTACTTCCAAATCAGTTCCAGCATGGATCTCAAAAATTTCAAAAATAGTATGTTGCTAATCAAATATGCCACTGGATAAGGAAGGTAAAAAAGCTGTCTATGTGATTAATAAGTGAATATTTTCAGGAGGTGTAGTGAAGCAATCTTATTATTTTGTTCCATTTGCATTCATGGTATGCAATAAAATAGGTTATAAATGAAGCAATTTGTTGAATTTTTTTGCATGTATCTCTTTACAATAGAGTAATCCAAAGGAGATGTACCTGAAGCTGCAAATGACATGTTATATCCTTGTGGCGTACAGTATGATAAAGCTATCCAAGTAGTAGTGAATACAATAATGTATGTAATTTATCATTATAGGAGAGCTATCTATTATTGTAAATCAAATATCTGTGTTCTCTTAAGATACTAATAGTGATATTAAGGCTGATTTTGATGCATCATACTAGTTGAAAGCTGTCCAGCTAAGAAAATCAGATATTAAATAAATATTAGAAGGAGTCCTGTGACTGGAACTTGAAATGCAACTAGCTACTTAGTATCCCAGCAAAATAAAGACCAAAGTCATAAAAAAAGCAATATATTTTGGTTAATCATGAGACAGTCTATTGAAAAGAAACCCAAAGACTATATCCTGGATAAACAGAGAACTTAAAACTTGATATTTGGTTATTTAGATCCCATTAATAGGGCCCTGGACTCTGAAATATCTCTGGAAAAATGTAAATCTAGAAGAATATATAATATGTGATATGTATGATATGCTATGACACCTACATGATCACAAGCTAGGTTATACTTATGGGACCAGAGGGATCTTCCCAGTCATTAAGATCAGGAAGACATACCCCGCGGTTATTTTATTTGGAAGTACAGTATACAATACCATGGTCCTCCCCATTCCTACACCTTGGTTTCAACTGGAAGAAAGCCTGGGAGGTGGGTGGGAAGTGTCTTGCACCGCAGGTGATCTCCCATCTGACCCCTAATCTGTATGTAACCATAGATGTGGGAGGGAATGCTTGCATCCCCCAGAAGTGTGACTTTTCCCAACAATATGAGATGATCTAATGGAAGGTATTAATTCTGCCTGGAAATCACAGTAATTTACATCATTTGTGAGAGATGCTTGGTTTGGAACACAGAGCCTCTTTATTATTCATGGTTAACACCTGCCGTAGTAGAGCTGTGTACAGTCACCTGCTTTGCTCCCCATTCCCAGCAAGAATGACTCTATTTGCCCCTTCTCCCTGCCTTCATCTAGGGGAAAAAACTCATGTCTCCAGACTGATTTTTAAAATTTTTTAAAATTATTTTATTTTTTTTTATTTTTAATTTCTAAAGATGTTGCACCTGCACCCTAAAGAGCAGGACACCTTAAATCCTGGTCAGTGCCCAGCTTGAACCACCCCTGTCCCTCTGGTCCCTTACCCATCAAGGGAGCATTTTAGCTCTGCTAGGGAAGAAAGCAAGAAACAGCCTCTGCAAAGGGATGTTTAATTAAAGACATTCAAGGTCGTGTTAGAAGCACTCAAGTACACCTGAAGTTTGAAAAATCAAAAATCCAGACATGCGCTCTTCCCTTTTCTCCTTTTGGAAGTCTGATTTTTAACAACACTTAGGCTGTACATGTTTTCTGCATGGAAAAATATTCCCTTCTAGTTTCTATTTTCCTTTGGCCATATTTTCAGCTGACCATAGTCAAACTACAAAAGCATGTGTCATTACTGCAGTTTCGAGATTCTTCCCACTTAATTTGCTTTGCCCGTTCTAAAAGTATTTGCCATTAAAATAATCTTCATTTTCTTTTTCTCACCTTCCTTCAGCTACATTTGGATTTTGTCAAATAATTTGTCTCTCTCATGCTGCTGTTTATGTTCATGTTTATGTTCCTGTTCGTGTGCTGGAAACCTCTTTTTGCTTAACCTAGTAAGATACCTCATGTAACAAGCAGAGAATTCTCTAGCAGAGTCCATGTTTAAGCCTCGATTTATCTTTATTCACATTTAGAGCATTTTCCCTTGAAAATTCTCTTCCAGCTCTTCTTGTGTGGCATTTACTGTCATATAAAACCTGATATTAGTTTGATGTGCTTGCCTGGTTTCCTTAGAAACCTTTCTGAGTGATTTCCTGTAAAGGAAATTATCATCCCACATTTAGGAAGGTACAGTTACAACTGAATAATGTTTTGACAGAATTATCAAAATTAAATTGCACACCTTACTTTAGCACCACGTCTGAATTAGCCTAATTTGTATTTTCAAATCCTAAATGCGTTCTCTTCAATTTTGAGCCACAAATCAATGTCCATCATGTTGAGAAAGTCATCAGATGAAGAAAGGTCGTGGCTAATCTGGGCGCTGAAGCATTATATGCAGTAATTTCATTTTGTAAATCTGATTGTTTTAGAGTCTTTTTAAGTGACAATCCAGACATTTGCATCAGACTTGGGAAACTTTATTACATCATCTGTAAATTTTGCTACAAGACTTCACTTCAGTAGCACACAATACACTGAAAGTTATGCTGTCTCAGAATTTAGTCTCCAGCACAGTGTCAAGAATTACTTGGGAATGTTACGGCTTTAGTTCTGATTCATAAGCGACAGGTTCACTTGCACTGACTGATGGTAGTTTGAGACTTCAGATACCACAGGTCTTCCAAGGAATTCGGACATGAAGCAGAACCATTTTATCCAGCTTGCTTGGGAACATCTGTAGCAGATTCATACCTGTTGCTTTATTACTGCTTTGTATCCCTATGTACAGAAATGTGTGTGCCTTGTGCCACTGTTTTTCTGACACCATAGTGTTACAGGACTGGCTATAGCTGGTTCTCAGTTTACTTGCTAGAACGTAAACAAAATTTTGAAAAGCCTTAGATACACAGTTATTATTAAAGAATATGATACATGATATGTATTAAGATAAATAATATAATATTATCTTTATTACGTAATTGTATCATGTGTGATAAATTATGTGCCATTTGTTGCATTTGCCCACAGTCTTGAACTCTTCACCCAAAATAATCCAATATGTTGTGAATCTTTCAAACTTAACTATGATCTCCAAAGCACTGCTTTCCACAAGACCGTAGCACAGATATTTTTTATCCTGTTATTATTAAATGTATATAATGAAAAGTAATGTTCTTGTATTTACTATTGCAAATTAAATGAGCTGAACATTTCTGGTTTCAGATAAAAGCTGAAATTATCGGTCATAGTAACATATAATTATTCCCTTTTATTTTTTTCTCTTCCATATTTTATTTGTAAGGAAAATACACTGATGATGCAGTTTCATTTATACTTAAGCACTAGGGAGGCTAATACTTGCTTTGGTAGTATGTGCCTCTTGTGGTCAAAGTACATGAGATTAAAATATAGTGGTTCATTGCTCTGTCCCTCCTAATATACAGTATGATTCCTTGCCTGTCATGCCAATTGAGTATTTCCTTACTTGTAAAATTGTTGCTCTGAAATTTTGTGAGTATCCTACTGAAATCCAAGATTCTAAGCTCTGCTTAATTTAAAATTAATTGATGGATATTATTCTCTTTGCAGAAATCCATGTNCCCAAGTTTAAAAGTACATCATGAATTTTGTAAGAGTTGAGAGCAAGTTGGCTGGCATTTTTTAAGTAAAAAAAATTGATTTTTTATTAATTAAAATATAAAGCTTGCATTGAGGAAACGTTACATGTATATATATATACTGTGATACATTAAAAATGTATGCAGGTAAGAACTTACAAGATAAATACTTAACTTCACAGTTAGTAGTAGGCTGATGTAAGGAGGCAATATGATTAATTAGTTCTGGGCTTTTATAGATGCAGCATAAATCCCCAAAGTTAAAAGCTAGAGCTGCAGGGCAATAATATTCACATGAATGCAACTTTTTCTCAGTTACTAATCACTTTGCAGCTGTTAACTTTAAAAAACTATTTAGTGCTTTAGAAAAGTGTATATAAATGCTGGAAAAAATTTTACTATTACATTTGTAATTTGCTGGCTGACATAAGCCTGTTATAAAATAATATTCTGCCATATCACTATTGATTTAAATTTGTGAGCATAAGGCAAATCATATGATCAAAAATAGCTGAGAAGTATCCCTTAGAATTCTGATACAGGGACCAGATTTAAACAGAATGTTTTTAAAGTTATTGTAAGATAAGTGGTTTTGATTTTGCTCACATAAAACTAGAGTTCCTATGCAAACCTTATCTGCCTTTCAAGTGAGAATAAAATCCAGGCCACTAGCAGGTCTTTCTCCATAAAGATAATTGATGCGATGTCAGATGGGATTATTGAACAAGAACTGGGAAATTTGGAGAGTTCTTGGTATTGCACTGGGAGGTACCCTCCTGATGGGTAGTCCAGGTTGAGGAGGTATCATACATAACACCGTTTTGATGCGTCCCTCTGCTAGTATACACATTCACAAAGGCATTTGCACCTGTCTCAATGATATCTAATACATAATATTCTATAAAAACTGCAAAATAAAAAGACATGTTGTAACGTTTGTAGAATATTTTATAAAGCATATTTTTTAAATTCTGAAATTTTCTGCTGCTGCTTTTTTTCCTTTTACTAACCAGAAAGCTTCTCAGACACATTCTTTTAAGAAGTTCTGTTTTAAGGGCAGAGATATAGCTCCAACAGTATGTTAAATCTAACACATCAAATGTTAACACATCATTTGCAACATCAAATAGGAAATGTATGATTTCAATGTCAGGATATAAAGCTTTTATCAACATTTTCTGGTCACTGTCTAATCTATAGCTCAGCCTTTTGCTATGAGTAATGTGTAGTTTGCTGTCCTTTATATAACATATCTTACTGTAAATAATAGTAACGTTCTTCACAATAAAATAGGTAAGTGCAGTGCCATTGATTAGTCATGTTCTGCTGTATTTTGCTGTGCTGTTGTGAGCTGTATGCTGGTTTGAACTGTGAAAGTCAAAACCTGCCTGACTAATTGTTGGGAGCATCATATTTACGACACTCATCCATAAAGAAGATTCCACTGGCTTAGTGATTTTCACATCACAATTGTAATAACTTTAGCTCCAGCTATCCTCTTTCTGAGGATGTTTCATACGGTTAATGAACCTTGACCATTAGTTCTTTTACTGCAAAACATTCAAGAACTAATTACTCGCTAGAAATACACTCTCTCTTAAGTGTTACTCTTTAAAATAAGTGGGATGGAATACACCTTAGATGTAAGATTTTGTGGCGAAGGCAGAGAAGAGGTTTGTTTATTACTGAAAGGAATGGGGAAAAGTGCTACAAAGTAGCATTGAAGACTAAATACCCTGTTTATGCAAAGAAATGGTTAAACAAGCTAAATATTGATATAGCTATCTATCCTTCAGTTATATGTGAGTCTAAGTCCCTTATGCAAAGTAATATGAATCAGAATGCATCATGCTTTTTAGTGTTTCTCAACCTTTTATTTTACAAATTCTAGAAGGATTAATCTGAAGTGTATCTCTATAAATATTTGATTTTCATATTCTTCAGTTAAATTATAAACGATCATAAAAAATGATTAATCCCCAACATGATGGTTGTAGTTTTAAAACAACAAATAAGAAAACATCATAATTCAGATGATTCAAAATGTTTAATTTTCAAAGTGTTTTTCAATATTTTCTGAGTTAAACTGAAGTTTTTTTAACAAGATGTAGTAAAATGAAAATGTGTTTGATTTAAAGTCCATAAACACACAACTGGACAGTTTTTTTCAAGATGTTTTTCATGCATGAATTTGAGAAAAGTATCTTAAATGTTTTAGTAAATCTAGAGAAGAATTTTCTTTTTGAGAAAAAAAAGCCTGGTACTTGCAAAACCTACTTAAGAAGTACAGTGCATGCATAAGAGCCAAACAGCCAAATGCAGAATTCTAGTGTAGAATCTCCACACATATCTGTATCTCTGCAGGAATATTTTTCAGTGCTTTACTGCATTGTTCTGCTTCAGGTCCTGCTACACAAAAGCGGAAAACTAAAAAATTAATTGTAACAGTGAGTCAGTTAGCTTTATCCCTGATAACCATTGATAGCCAACAACAACCACTTATATGCTTTAATTTAGTTCATTTTAACACAATCCAGATTCTGAACTAAAATAGTCTATACAAACAAATGTGGAAAAATTGCCATATGTCATCTATTTGAAAACTCTTTTCATTTGCTGTATTTAAACAGTGTAACCAAAGTCCTGTTTTGCCTGGTATAGTGCTGGGGAGATCTAGATGTCAGGTTAGTTAACTAGTTTACCTGTCATTGCTCATCTGTGTTTATCTGGCCTGAGAGCTGATACCTCCCTAGAAAACTGTGACGGTAGGCCATGTTAGGCTGCTTTTGCATTGCTATCCACCAGCCTGCTGCTACTCATGTCATGTCACTAACAGTTGCTGCTTCAAAGATACTTGCGTTCTGCACATGCTCCTGATGAGTTTCAGCCTTGGTTATATTTGGTTTGTTTTTCCTAGTATATAGGAATAATGCTTATAAAGACTAAAGGAAAAAGAAATAAAGCTAATTTTTATGAGCAAACAAAGATCAGCTGTTAGCTGACATGTACATCATTTCCATAGAACCACAAAATCATGGAATAATTTGGGTTGGAAGGAAGCTTAAAGATCATCTAGTTCCAACCCCCCTGCCATAGGCAGGGACACTTCCCACCAGACCAAGTTTCTCAAAGCCCCATCCAACCTGGCCTTGCACACTTCTAGGGAGGGGGCAGCCACAACTTCTCTGGGCAACCTGTTCCAGATTGTCAGTCTGTCAGATCACTTTCTATGTGATCTATCACAGCTAGACCTTTTTTTGTGTATTTTGTTTGAGTAGTTTTCTCAGCAGCTCTGTGTAGAGTAGAAGGGGTATTTCAGGTACACGTGGAATTGTTACTACTCATGAAGATGACTGGTTATATCAAAGCCTGTAGACAGATACCTGCAATTTGGAATGCAAACTGGGACAAGAACATGTTAGTTATAATTACTAGTAAATAATCTGAAAAAAAAAAAGACAGGAAAAATATATTTTTAAAGTACTGTCATAATTTTAAGATTAAATAGAAATTTACCCAAGTACAAGATGACATGAAATGGTAAATTCAAATACCCTTTTTGTTTACTCAGGTGCTTTAAGGCCTTTACCACCTGCTGAGTGCTTGGAAATAGGAATAAACATTGGAGTGACAGGTTTCACACTGTTGTAGGTTTGCACAGCAGGACTGAATGGTTCCCGACACTACTGGCTGATCTGTTTTTCAAATAAAAATATGGTTTTCAAATTTGAAGGAAAAAAAAGGTTCTTTTCACCTTCACTGTTCATAGAAGAAATTTTTTACCTAATCCTTCCAGAAAATTATAAAGTTTCTCCAAATACAGATCATGAAAGGAATATTATACTAGTCAATACCCTGAAGAAAGGAATATTATTTAGGAGCTTAAACCCACAAGGAGAATATATGCATTTATATTTGTAAAAATTACCAGAAACCATTATTCTGTGTAAATTGTCTCATCTCAAAACTATTTTTTTGTAAGACCTATACAGATACCAGTTGGTGGAAAAAAGGCAAAAGGCACAAACTAAATCTCTTTGTAATTCAATTACACTGGACCAAGGTAGTGTTCCCATGATGGCAGCCTGACAAGGAGTAGGTGTTGAGGCATTGGAATAATTCCTTTGATGGTGGCCGAGTTGGTCTTACAGCTTTTTATTTAGGCAGTTAGTGCTCAGCCTTGGTAAGCAGCAAGGCTTGCTTGGCATTTTTTCCGGTGACTTACCTTTGGGTTGTGAAAAAAAGTAAAATTTAATCTTGTTCAAAGGTTGGATAACTGTTTGGAAACAGTTTAAATTGTTTATTAGTTTCCAACAATAATCTCACAGTCCTTTTTAATAAGCAAATATTAAAATAAAACAGAAAGAATAAAGAAAATATTTTTAATTTGTATAGTACATTTAGCTTTAGGAACTCAGAATTCTTCAAATAATGATCAAGACTGAGCAAACCCTAGGAATAGGGGCAGCTATTCTAATTGTTTATGTTGATAAAAATATTGAGATATAGATTGATGTAAGTTTTTGATCACAGATAGTCCATTTTGAAAGTCATCAGCAGAATTTAATGGTTTGTTCTTTCATACTTTTTAGATATAAAGACATCCATGGAATTAAAAAATAATCAGCAAATATTAGGAGAAGATTGTGGTGTTCATCACAGCAAAATACCTTAGCAATCAAGACGCTCTCAGAAACAGTGAAATAAAAAACTGCTCTGGTGGTATATAGGAGAAACGAAAAAGTTGTTGAGGGTACAAAGGGGTACTTGTCTCTCAGATTCAAAGCTGCCCTTGCTGTCCTCTTCACAACAACAGAAATAAAAGCTCACCAGATACCATCAACAAGGTCATAATTTCAAAAGAAATATTTTGTGAAGGGAAAAATCAAAATTGTACTTCTTAAAATTACTGAAACACAAAGTACTTGTCATGGAACACAGAAGACATGGATTCAATTTCTTATTTCAGCTTATTCAGAAGAAGATCTTGACGCTGAGTACAGTCCAGCCCAACTGAGTACCTACTGGGTATTTTCTGGACTGACTGTGGATTATTTTATACTTATGCTGCTGAAACTCTTCCAGTTTATGTAAATAAACAGCTGATGGTGTGGGAAATTGAACTTGAGTCTCTTCTTCTCAGATGAGTAAAGTTGTCACTAAATAGAATCAATATCCCTTATGTAGTTTCTCAGCTTCTTTGGAAAATAGGTTTTTGTGGCAGCTACCACCTACTAAAGCCTATGCTGGCTTTTCTCTACTACTATTGCAGAAGAATGTAGCATAAGCTACAATTACACCTTCACTTTGGTAGCCGACATACTATATTGCCTTCATCACTGTAGTAACTCAGTGCCTCCTACTCATAATGTATTTATCCTCACAGTACTCCTATGATGTTGAGCAGATGGTAAAGTGAGTCACTAGGTACAGAGCTTGACTCCTCAGGATCAGATGAGAAGACTGATGTAACCAGTCTTGGGTTTCCTTCATCTTTCTGCTAGACCCCTCATGCTTTACTGGGAACCATGAGTCTCCCCATATGGGACAGTGGACATCAGATTCTCCTCCCTTCCCTAAATCCTTGGGAAAAAGGAAAAGAAGAGGTACTCCAGTGACCCTTCTTATGTAAACATTCAAAAGTGATGGTTCAGGCTTGTCATAGCTGAACAATATTATGGAGTTCTCAAATTATGTTGACTATGGGAGACAGTCAAAGACAATCTTGAGTCTGGTTATAAGTGCAGTTCTCTTGCATTTCCTCTGACTTGAGCACATGTTGCGTCCTACTGAGTTCAGCCAGCAGATGATTAATTTCATTCTACTGTCAACTGCTACAAGTGTCTCTTCATGGACGAGATGACTGTGTTTATAAGGACACTGGAGCTGTGAGTGATGTATTACACTGTTCCCGTGTAGTCCTCTGAACAAGGTAACCATCTGGCAGCACTTCTCTGAGAACGTGGAGGATATGACTGAACGAGGCAGCCTCTTTTCAGCCTCTTCTTGTCCTCCTAGAGGGACACATTGTTGTTTCTTAGTTGACTCATTTGGAAAGTATGTTGTCTCTGACATGCCAGTGACAGCCTTTTCAGCAGGAGAGGTTATGATGCCTCATTTAACACTTTTAAGTGATTTTGAGCTTTCACATTATTAAACATGTATTCCGTTAGCTATCTAGTCTAGCAGTCATATGTTAATTTGTGTAAAACACAAGTGCATAAGCATGACATGGGAAAGATTCCCAGAAAGTAAAAAAAATCACCTTTGGTATTTAGTGCTAACGTGACACAATGGGAGCAGAATACAGTTTTTTGATGTCAGGTGCTATCTTGTCCAAATAGCCTCGAGATTCTGGTTAATTTTCTTTTCTTACTGTCTTCTGTCCTTGTCCCTCTCATTTTACCTTTTACTTTCTTGTGGGAAATACTTTAATTATGGAACTTTTTTTTTTTTTTTAGTATAGATAGAAATTATTCAATGAAATATATTTGTTTTGTGTTTTAGTTTTGTTTTGTTCTTATGCTTCAAACATATACAGGGAAGCAGAAAGTTCTGAGAATATGCTGCTTTCAATACTTTTGGTATTAATGGCAACTGATATTTAGCATGCCTCTATAAAAGATTTTAAAATGAAATATTGACACTTTGAATACTAGGAGTTTCAAAGTTTTGGGTTTTTTTCATATCAGAAATCTAAAATTAAAGGAAAAAAGCCCAGAATATCTAAATTAGGATAAATTATTGAAGTATTTTTCTTAACTTGATTATTTTTTTTCTTTTACTTAGATTCATGAAAATCTCTGATTTCGATTTATCATACCATTCAGAGTAGAAAGATTAATTAAAGTCTTGAAGTTTTTATGAGTAAAAACCCCCAGATTCTTCTACAATTTATTTCACAATCCATCCAATAATTTCTTGGAGTAAATTAATAGCTTTGATGCATATCAACCACCAGAGCTTTAAAGATCTTTCGTGAAAAAGTAATGTTGCAGCTGATACTGTGACAGGGAAGGTGTTTACTGCCTGGAATGTCTTGCAAAGGAACACAAAAGAGGAAATGAGTCAAGGAAGATAAGCCATAGCCTTATGGTTGTACTTTACAGAAAAATATGCTATATGAAATTTGAAATTTTAGTATTTTGAAAATAAAGTTTCTCTCTTGCATTTAAACTATTTTCCATTTCTAAGTAGTTTCACTTCAAATCAGCAACTTTAAGCAATAATAGTTGATGTAGGTTATTACAGAATTCTCAGAATACTTTTACAGATTATTTTTATTAATTTAAATAATGTTATTTTAGTTTTCATTCATTTGTGAAATCACTGAGAACTCGAATCAAATTTGTATTCGTTAATATACCAAACTAGTGGGAGAGGGAGTATTAGACACAGCAACAAACTTGCATGACCAAGGCTATCTGTAAGCCTCTTGCCGTCCTTGCAATAGTCAGTAGTAACGTAAGGAGTAATACTGAAGGAATAAAAGTTAAACCTTACCAGAATCCCTTCTGCCTACAGTGTCTTCTGCCTGTGCTATTCCATATAATTTAATTTTCCTTTACATGTCTTCTTCTGCCTTCTTCACTCTCTACCCTGATAGTTATCAGACTTTCCCCTGGTCTTTGATGCGAGGGTATTCATCTAAGGGTATGGAAAAAAATAAAGTTGCTAATTTCCTGTGAATTTATTTTCAAGTCTTGATATTTTTGGAGGGTTGCAGAATATCTCTGTGTGAATTAATATACATTACAAAGTTACTACTATGGATGCTGAGTTTGCCAGTTCCCTCTGCAGCTTACAAGCTTCTCTTTTTCTTTGTTTTTAAAGTCCTGGGGCAGTTGCAGTGGTGGGAATAAGTAATAGTCTGTTTAGGAAGAAGTCATCACCTATAATATGGAAGAGGGGTAGAATTTGGTTTGCAGCTCTGCAGCCAGGAGTTGAGAACTCTGCTTCCTGAGGAAGACAGCTAGGGAAGAGCTCTTGACCCTCCCAAAGGTCCAGATAAGCAGGAACCAGGCTCCACTGACAAATGATTATATCAATAAGGTGACTGGAAATAAACATAATACTGCATTTGAGAAATAAACCTGCAGTTCAGCAACCTGTTCTAGTCAGGTTGCTGACATCTACCCTAGGGAGTCTGCAGTGAAGTATCAAACATATGATGCAATGGTGCAGAACAAATTACATTTAAAACAAACGAAGGAAAGTACATCAAAATGCCCAGAAATGTCAAGCCTGGTAGCAAAATAATCACAGGAGATGAGCTGAGTTAGCTCTGGTAAGCTAACAAGCATGGCATTTGGTCTTCAAGTAAGTGAGAGGTTGTCACGGAAAAAAGGAACATCCAGTTCTCTATGGCCACTGGAGATAAGGCAAGTATTGGTGTAGGTACAGTTACTCTTGCTTCTGGACAAGTCTGTTGGCCAGGTGACTGTCATATCCCTTTCCACCATACATTTTGTGAGGCTGTAAATCTGGATCACATCATCAAAAGAAAGGAGAATTTACAAAGTGAGAAGTTTGGTGTTTTAAAGCTTTTGCTGTCTTGAGAGACATTTCACAAATTAAAACTGAAAAGAACAAAAATCAAACCGTTGAGGGCTAGTATTAAGGCAGGTCACTACCAGGGGATGTGAGCTAGGTGGCAGGTGGCAAGCAGCTCCATAGTCTCAGCAAGGAAGAGATGATGGTGGTATTCTGGTTTCTGAAGTGATGGTGAAGGATGGAAAGTGCATTCTGGGTAGAGGATCCTTGAAATGGTTTGCTTCAGCTGCTCTCTTAAAGACCTGAAATCTAAAAATTAATGGAATACTGCATAATGTAGAGGGTTCAAGGATAACAAAATCAAATAATATCTTGAAAGTATTAGATTCTGAAGGAACTAATTCTGTCATCTCTTGCTATAGGAAGAGAACAATGAAAATAAACTTGTATTGATTTTATTATTTTGCATGCAAAGAAGGATGTGCTGCAAGCTCTGTTCAGGAGCTTCAGGGACATATAGGTTTGTTCCAAGAGATCTTACTGTCTAAATTTGAAATATGACATGATGAATGAGGATGACATGTAGTAAGAAAGATGCTGGGTAAAGAGGGACAAAGAGCACAGTGATGAAATGTTACAGGACTCATGTTAGGCATAAGAATAAATTGCGTAAGATAATAAAGAAAAATAGAATGGCGACCGTGTTGTTTTCCCTACTCTGGTCAATAAATAATTTCAGTAATGTTGTGAATATCATCCATCTTTATATACCACATCAAGTGAGACCAAAGACCTAAGATCTGTTGCTACCTGACTTCCTTCACAGCCTCTCCTCACCCATGTGCATGGCATCTCTGCTTCCTTTGCCTGGTGCTCTCCTTCCCAATCACCAATGCAGAGCCAGAAGCCCGGCTTTGCTGAAGAGAATGGGCATTGTGCCAAGGGTTTCATCAAAGCCAAGATTTCACTTGAGCTAGGCACAGAGTTTTGCCATGTTTGGCTGGCAAGCCCTGCTCACTCCTTCTGCCAGAGCGGCAGAGAGAGAAGCATCTGGAAACAGACCCCACGCTTCCGCCTTCCCCACGCTTCCGCCTTCCCCATGCTGTGTGGCACTCACTCTGCTAGCCATGGGATTGTAGTAGTCACAGAAATAGCACGGAGAATGAAAACCTAGGTAGATAAGCAAAAAGTTTTTAGCTCGAGGAATAATGATAATTTCTGGTAATAGAAATTGTCATAATAGCCCCCTCTAAAGGGAGTAAACAGTTATCAGGCACCAAAATTGCTAAAGGGAAAGAGATAAGGCAGCAAGATAAAACTAAAAATTGAAACGTGTTCTGTGAATGTGGTATGGTATCTCATGGTCAACCCAGAAGCATTTAGTTTGTTTTTCCCACATAATGTGGCAGATTCTGCATTGTCATTCTTGACTGTGATGTTCATGATGTCAGAGAATATGACATTAAAAAGAATATAATTTATTTTCCTGAACTGCTTACAATTTTCCATCTACTTAGGAATACAAATGTATGCTTCATGTTTTAAATTAAAAATGACAAGCTTATTAATCATTGAGAAACTCTAAAAAATTATTCATTTTGAAATATTAACATTGCAGACCTTTCCTCAGAAGTATAGAAAGCAAACACTACACAATGACATTTTGTTGCCAGATTTTGGGTTTTGAATAAGGCAGGCTTATGAGATGGTGATTTTTTACCAAAACAGTAACTCTCTTTTGAGTACTGCTAACTTTTGACTTTAAACAGCAATTAAATATAGACTAACAGAGGCTTCAGCTATTGTAACAGAGTATCAAAAACACATGTAACAAGTATTTTATTAAAAATGTATGTATTTGACAACTTTAAAAAGTTACCTGTATGTCAAATTTGAGTAGACTGATTTGATTTATAACACTTGGAAATCGCATTTGCTGTTTTAAAAAAGCCCTGAGCGTTATGCCTTTGTAGAATTGAAGACAAAGAAAAATTAGATGCACTAAATATTTCATATATTTAAACCATCTCATCCATCTGATTGTGAAATAATGACCCTTTTGTTTAGAAACCTTTTTCCTATAAAGCTTTACTTTTAACTGCAAAGGGTGTATGTAACTAGTGAAAATCAGAAGTCGCAAAATATGTTTGTTACACACTCTAAAATTGTTCCTGCATGGAATTCCTTCCACGTCCATCTATTTGTTCAGGTTTTCTCACATTTAAAAGCAAAGCTGCCTACTCTGCCTCATCCTGATCCCTTTAAAGCCCACTTCTTCGCTTGGTTTAAGAGCATCTAAAATGTGCTGCTGGTTTCAGGTGGATCAATGAGCTGCACTATAGACACTCCATGCTCTGCTTCAAGCTCGGGTCACTTGAAGCTTGCCATAGTCCAGGTCAATGAAACAAGTTGCCTTGTATAAACATTTTTTTAACTTTGGAGGTTAGATTGTTGGGACATATAGTTTTTGAACAAGACTCTGAGGAAGGAGTAGGGGACATGGGAGGTGCAGGGGTTTATGGAGGAGTTTTGTCTTTTGTCTCCATAGCAGAAAGACTGCTTGAGTAGTGGACTGTGCCTTCTGCTGAATCTCTTGAACTTATGGAAGTGTGGACTACTTCCTTCCCCTGCCTGGACATTCCTTTCCATTACTAAACAGCATCCTCCTGTTCTCTTCTTTCTACTGCACCTCCCTCTATCCACCTCCTCACCCCAGCCAAGTCATAGCTTCAAGTATTTGTGAGCAATTTATATAGCATGTAACTGAACTGGATTTCTCTCCACTGGAAAATCAATGTAAAACTTGTGTACTTTTATATTGAAAAATATGACCTTACAGGGGAGATTGAAGCTGGTCACTCTAAACTGGTTGTGCAATTAATATAGATGTATTATAATTCTATATGATACTAAGCTGATATTATTATCATAGATTGATATTATTTGACCTGTGAGCAATATGGTCTAATGAAAGTTCTGCAAGCAAGTCCGTATGCTGAAACATAGGTATTTGCTTAGATCTCCTTTATTTCCCATTTGAGATGTATAAGCATCTTGTGGATGCCACAGTGCTGGGTAGAGTTAGTTCGGGTTCTGGAAGCAGTGTTCATCTGCCCCACTTGTTGTGTAGAGCAAGTGTGATTGATACGTGGGCTGTGAAGTATAAACCTGAGCGACATTATTCTTCGTGCTTGCACATTCCAAATGCTGTTTTTAAGAAAAACTGTAGTTTGAAAGTTCATATAGAATGAAGAATAAGATATATTATTGCCAGCCCAAAATGTTTTAATGATTAAAGCATAAAAGCAGCAATATGCATATTATGAAGGCCTCAAGCTTAGCTCTGATCACTTATAATTTTTACACATTTACATAATTAACCCTATACTTATTCCAAAGAAAAACACCCAGTGTTTACGATGAAATAAATTTCTGCTGAATTTAACATCTTTACTATACCCTGCTAATATTTGGAATGTCGCTTTTAAAATCAATGTAATCAGTCAGTTAAATAGAAGATTTGCTATTAACTTGACAGAATATTTATTCTATTCTGAAAGTAAAATTATCTAACTTCTGGAGGATGCTGTGACTAAAATGCTTCAATTCCCCTTCCAAATTGCAAAGTTTAACTCGTACTTCTCTAAAGCTGTGCTCATCATTTCATCATGCCATAGAAATTCTAATTTTCTGTTAGAGATACTGTTTTATAAGTTAGGAATTCAGTGGTTTCACCTAGAACTGTTTGAAAAAATTAATCTAATCAAGTTCCAAGATACATTTTTTTCTCCACAGCTGAAGCTTGGAAAATACATTTAAACAGCCTTTGTCTGGAAGTGGGAAATACCTGTGAAGCTATATATATCAGCTGTGGAAGACACAGAGATACAATCTGTTCAAAATAGAAAGGAGAAAGATAAATCATCTCAGGAAGTATAAGTAAACAAAATTGTATTTGAAATCCCCAGCTGTAAAATCACTGTTTTTTACTGCCTAGCACAGGAAAAAAAAAGCAATAAACATAAGGCACCTGTTCCAGCAGAGAGTGATTTTCTTGATCAGTAGACAACATTCCCCTCCTTTTTTGTTTCACCTGCTGTTCAGCTGAAGATGGGACAGGGAGAAAATGTTGCAGTAAATGAGACAGAAGAGGAATATTATTTGTAAAATATTTAAAAACACATGTTAGATTTATGTTCCCTCTCTGTGTGCATCTTATGTCTGTCTGTCTATCTATCTATCTATCTATCTATCTATCTATCTATCTATCTATCTCCTTCTAAAAAAGCCTTCTTGATTTCTGTGAATGAAAGCAGGAAAATAATAGTGCAATCTCCTCCTAAGGATAGCAAAAGGTTTAATTTATTACTCTGGGACCTGTAGGCAATTAGGAAAGGACTATACTTCTAGGTTCTTGGGCCCTCTTTGTCACTTCAGGATCCTGGGTGGACTGATTTGAGATTCTCTGCTTCTCACCCTGGATTTTGACTGAAAGTTAATTTCAAGACAGGGCCCCCAGGGAGTCAGCAAGCTCTCCAGGCATGATGATACTTGGAACTTCTCATTTTTCATTTTATTTTGGCCTACAGAAGACTACAGAAACAGCTTAGCCCTTGATAAATTAGGAAAGAATAGAGACATGTAGTCATACACAGTATCCTTTTAGATTAGTGTGTTTGAAGTCAAGATGGGGTGGGGCTTCCAAATGGGCTGATAAAGACCTGTTCAGATTTTTTACTCCACACAACAGAATTAAGTGTCTTACTGATAAGAGTACACCTGCTTCAACATAGCTTAGTTCTGTCTTATTGTGATCCTGCTTTGCACTTTGGGGAAATGTTTATGCTGATGAATATATGAATAAATTAAAAAAGGCAAGAGAACTGCAGCAATGATGGTCCACAATTGCACAGTTTATAGTTGGCTCAGTTCTAGGTCTGTTTAGGACAACTACATCTGGCTTTTTCCAGTGCAGTTCCTCTTGAGAAGGGTCTAGCTTTTGGCAGATTCCATGTGAGCCACTTAGCTTCAAGGTCAGGATCAGTCCCAGATTATCTTACACTTAGCACAAATAAGTAGCTTATTATGACAGTAATTTGTCATTTCTCCCTTTCCTCAAGTCAGCATCCAGGAATTTGTCACTGACCACAATATATCTTGTTCTTTCCGACTTGTCTGACTGTCCAAAGCGACTAATGGTGTTACTTGAACCTTCATTTTATTTGTCTAGCCATCCCCTATTCTACATTCTTATGGCATCTTTCAACCTCCTGCATCTACCTCTAAAAGACTCCTCTGTTTCATCCAAAGACTTTCTTTTTTTCACTTTCCAGTCTAGGCACCACTAGAAAGTTCTATGTCTCTACTTATGTACAACAGTTCTTAACAAAATATTTTGTAAGTATTGCAAGAGCTCATTATCTTTTGGGCTGGAAGAAGAGATGAAACAGCACCAAAGGATTTACTAGAAATACTTGTTTGGCTAAGCAATCCTAGCAGACAAGGTTTTTCTGGGTTGGAGCTTTTTGGTTAAGTTTGTTTGTTGTATTCTTTTCATACCCAGCCTTTACTTAGGATGCAGCAGGAATCTGAAGGAATTAATTTTCTTCTGGCTGCAGCTGAAGTTTTCAAGCAGAGTTCTCCAGTGTCAATTTTCGGGGTGCTTTCTTTGACCCAAGATTTCTGTCAAAAGATAGGTCAATCAGTTTTAGGTATGTTCTAGAGTCTTAGATTTTTAATAGTCCTCTTCATTCTTAGGAAGGGAAAGAAAGTAATTGTTGAAGATCAGGAAGACTTGAGAGAAGAATAGTTAAATGAGGGGAAGTTGTAGTTGAATAATGGAATTTTTGTTGATGTATCTCTTCAAAAGCCCATTCTACTTGCTGCAGCTTGGCATTTGTATCTCTTATTTATCTGTTCTGTGACAGTTTAGTCCATTTTTATTTTTAGGTATTTTTAAACGTGAGTTGATTTGTGTAGCTCAGTCTTCATACACAAACAGGCACATGGATTATATACATGGATAAGTTGCTTGCCTGGAGTTATCCAAATCACGAATGAGGTTGAGAGTATAATTCAGATTGCTTTGATTAAAATTGGCTTTAGTTACTTGTTTTCCACTTCTGTGGCTGAAGTAATTCAGAGAAACAGTTTGGTTTCCTTTCACTTCCTACGGTGAAAGCAGGAAGCAAAAATTCAAGAAGTAATCAACTTGGATGTTTGCATTTCTCTCAGAAAAAAAACCCCACAACATATTGCTTGAAAGTGAGTGGGAGAAGACACTGAACTAGATTTTGAGTGTGTGACCCAATGATCTACCAGAAAGAGTTGTTTTCAAAATAAAAGTTAACATCACAAGTTTGCTAACTTGCAAATTTATCACATTGAGTGTGAGTTGCCAGTACCTCAGGTAAGTTAAAAGGAAATCTGTTAAGGAAAATGATAGGTAGCACTGGATGGAAAAGGTTAAAGATGGAGATCAGAATTATGGCAACATGTCAAAGAAAAATCTGCAATTGTATTTATTCCCAGAGTTCTGTCTAGGGGTAGACTGCAATTTGCCTAGGCTGAAACTTAGAGTTGTCAGTTCCATGGAAAATGCTTCTGTCTTAAGGGTTGCAAAAAGGTTCTTGCTTCTGTTCTAACTCTTGTTTAGCTTATTGCTTCCCTCCAAGTTGAAATCATGAATTTGTCTGCAAGTTGCAATATATTCTATTCTTGAAAAGGCTTTTAAATATGGAACAATCACTGGCAATTATGTACATTTCCCAGCTTTAACCCAGAACAATGCATAGTAAGGTATTTTGAGATACTGTTAGTCAGTGTGTCCAATGTATTTTTCGTTATACACAAGCTGTTAAAGCAGAACTCACATTTATCCTAAATGGCTGCTGTAAAATAAGACAATGTAATTCCCAAATTTGTTCATTAAATTACAGAGAGTGCATGCTGTGGATGTAAATGTATCTTAGTGTTTACAATATTTTGTTGATATTATTTATTTCAAAATGTTCTCTTTATTTGAAACATATTTCAGTTTGAATCATAGAATAGAATCATAGAGTCGAAATCATTTGTTCATTCTACTTGGTACTTTTGACAAATATTTAGTGAAAGAAAGGCATATATATCCATCACTTGGTTAATTTTTACTTGTAAACCCAGAAACAGTTGAGTTTGTCTTTGTTTCCTTGGAAACAAATGGAGGCTTGACTTCAAGTAGCTCTACAATTGAAATGAGGGGTGGAGCTTTGATGTTGCAGTTCTTACTATGATGCAGAAAGGGAAGGCAGTTCTAGATTCTGCCTTGTTGCATTTACAAGAATATAGTCTAGCTAACATGATAAAAAACAGTTTCATGTAATGGGATGAAAGGGAAATGGGAAGATGGCAGTTGCCATGTCATCCTCCTGCAAAGATGACTAGTCAAAACATGGTAGTTGTGACTGTCTGTATGGAAAGAAACTCTGCAGTTTTCATTGCCAGTAATTTCCAGCATCAACTATATAAATGTGTACCATTTTCACTTCCAGTAATAATTTATTTACAATTTTCCAATCAGTTCATGGACTGAGTTAAGTAAAGTTTCAGGTGTTTCAGGAAATATCTAGCAGATCACTTTTTGTTCCCACTGAGGCAAGTTTTCCAATGAGAATTTGACCAATAATCCCTTTCTAATAAGTCATTTGGATAAGAAGACATTTTGAATTGTATTTTGGATAATGAAGATAACAGAATGAGGTACATTATTTAGGATTTAGTAGTTTAGTTTCTACTGTTATCTTTTGCTTATGTGGTGTGAACAATAATATTGATACATGCTCCTGTCAAGACAACTTCAAAGTAGAAAAAAATAAATTCTGAAATATTACTACTTTGCTGAATTTTCAACAATAGAATGAGATAAAGGGCCTCTGGGATTTACAGGGATTTGAATTAATCCTCTCTATACTCTGGCTGTGGTGAGAGCTATTAATATACCCATTTTACAGTGAATGTAATTAGGCTTTCGTTCCACAATTGTTAATACCTGATCTATGTGCTACTGGGTGACCCAGGAGTGCTAATTTAATCTGGATGAGGAATGGACACAGAGCTGCATTTCTGGCAAATTAACCAGAGCACGAATACAGAGTTTATGTTGGCTTCATGATTTTATGCTGGTTTTATATGGGCAGCAGTGGACAGACAATATTTGAGCAGTCCTCAAGCTTGCCAGAGCACTGGAACAGGCTGCCCAGAGAGGTTGTGGAGTCTCCTTCGCTGGAGACATTCAAAACCCACCTGGATGCATTCCTGTGTGATGTACTCTAGGTGACCCTGCTCTGGCAGGGGGGTTGGACTAGATGATCTTTCGAGGCCCCTTCCAACCCCTAGGATTCTGTGATTCTGTTATTCTGTGATTGCCAGGGTAAAGCTAATGTGTCAAAAAATCCCTTTGAACACATTTGAACCAGCAGCTGGAATTTGCACATGATCAATGGTTTGCATCATGAATTTCTGATGGTTTTGATCTGACGTGGTACTTCAAAGCTGGGTTCGCTTTGGTACCAAATTCAGTACTTAGGCATAGCTTATGGCAACTAGTTCATCTTTGGCAACTAGTCCATCTCCTACAGAATTCTGTAGGAGTAGGAATAAGGAAGGCTAATATCCTGATTTAGTTTTCCTTCTCTAAACATTTGTTAACCAAGGCTTGTAAGCATGTGCTCAACACTGAGCATGTGGATAGGGCTTAAGCAAATGTTATCCTGAGCCAAATAGTACAAATTTACTCCCAGCTGTGTGAATGACGAGAAGTAACTGAGTGGATCATCTTGGATGGATTTTTCTGTTAGTATCCTCCTTCCTGAATGTTCTGATTACTGTCTTTGATTTTATTAAGAGCAATTAAATTAAATTTAGTATGTCCTTGACATAATGCAATTTAGAATCATAGATTGTTTGTGTTGTCTCTAAAATGTGTATTTAATATAAAAAATGTATATTATCAGGAAGAACACTGAAAAAGAGAGAAAACCACAATAATCTAAACAGTAGTAATCTTCTAATAGACCTAATCAAGGCTGCAATAATTAGATACACTATAAAAATCTTTTCTTTGTTGTTGCTAATAGCACCTTAGATTACTTTTTTTAATTAACATTGTTTTAAATTTGTTGCTTCAATCCTGCAAATCCTTATTCGTGAAAGTATTTTGTATTTGACTATGGTTTATATATGAAGACTAGTAGGCTGGTCACAGGGATTTAGAAAATCAGTTCTTAATTTACTTTTTGCTTTTTATTCTTGCTTATCAGTATTCTAGTTTCACTTAGGGTGGGTAATGAAAGTAGCCTGCTGTCTATTTCAGTTAGTTCGAGCCAGTTGTTGTCCTCACCAGTGTAATTTTATGGTTTACACGTATTAGCACAGCACCAGTATGCTCAGGTTTCCATTTCTGCAGGAACAAGAAAACCAAATAAATACACTGTTTGAATTGATTTCCTCTGTAAAAAACATCATGACAACATTACAACAGATAAATCTGTACATTAAATAAAAAACAAGCACATGTTCCCTCCAGTCAAACCCAAACCACCACCAACTAATGGCAGGACTCAATTATGTGAAATGGGGTTTTCTTTGGTTTTTAGGTTACAGCTTGATAGAATAAACTTCCTGAGTTTTTGTCTCTCATTTCCTAATTCTATTACTACTAATCACGTGGCTGCTAATTAACGAGTGATTTAGTTCAAGAAAGTTACTGTCTGTCGAAAAGGGTATGTTGAGACAGTGTGCCCCTCAGTCTCCTGCATGGCAGGAACTCAGCAGTGACTCCTCATACATTCCTGGCACTGAGGCTCCGTCTCGTATCTCTGTGCACTGCAGTGGCAGTGGCTCCTTCCCATCACTGCCAGAGCCAGGTGGGCAATCCATGCAGCCAGGCAGAACCAGACACCATCACAGCACTCTTCCCTCGTGGCACTCTTCCCTCTGACTAGCTGGGGCAGACCCAGGGGGAAGGAGATCATATTTTGGGGATACTTGTGGGTCAGTTAGGAGTGGGGGGCCTTGATCTCTGTCTGGCTGGTTGTCACACTTTCACAGCACGTTCGCAAAGCACCATCAGATGAGTATTTCTTCTGTTGAATCTATGCTACCAAATGCTGTATGCTCATGATTAATCTAAAGTAACAGACCAGTAATTTGCTCCTTATATTTCTGGATGGTAAATTGAAGCTGCCTAGTAGTGATGTTATCCTTCAGCTTTTACAGGCTTGTTTCTTTCCCTGGACAATATGACCTGTTTAATAAGATGATCCAGGTGACTTGTGGGACTTCCCAGTTTCAGGGAAGATGGTAGGATAGTCAGACACATACAGTAGATATATATAGTGCCATATGGTCATTTTTTTTTTCCTGACCAGGTCCAAACTTTGACCTTTTAACTACTACTGATTTACTTACACAGTATGTTTTATTGATCTACTTACATCTGAGCTCATTAAACACATGAAATGAGCTACAAGCAGAGTAAAATACAGCATTATTGAAACTAATGAAGAGATCATATTATTATATGCCCAATACTGCTGTTTTATCTAGTTCCTGGGAAGGAGAAGCACTTTGATAGCAGACATCTTCCAGCACCACTGCACTGGATTATCTCCCACTCTACACATATTTTTGGTAAACAAAACCACAGTTTCATCTTCTAGGCCAATGGACATGTTCACAGAAATATTCAAGCATTGCACAGGCATTAAAAAGGCAAAAGCATTTGTGAAAATTCCCAGCATGTGTGGTCTTACATGCATAAATTGCCAGTAGTCTAGTGGCCAAACATTCATGAATAAAATGTTTTACAGTATTAATACAGGCTTTCCTGCTGGATTAAAATAGAAACAATGTCTTTGTTTATGGTCATAGTCATTAATCCAATTTTAAGAGGTGGGAACATCCCACACTAGGAGTGGTTTAGTTTAGATAATTCCTGTCCAAAGCTGGATGCATTTTTTCCCATTCATTTTCCTTCATATTCTAGCTACTTACTGGCATAGCTGCTCCTGGCAAACTGAGTGGTAATTCCTCTGAGTTAGGTGATCCCGTATTATCTACAGCTGCTACGAGGAAACCAAGTATTTATCATGAGAAAGAGATTAATGGGCTTTCTTGCTTGCTTGCTTGCATTTTCCCTCCTTCCTTATTTCAGTGGTAGCCATAACTAACAGGAATACTGGAAAAATATCAAAAGCAGATAACAAGACCATGTCTTTAGATTAGCTGTCTTTTGGATGTCTTAGATGTAAACCATGCAGAGTTTATTTCATTTTTTAACTTAATGTTTAAAAAAAATTCTGGAAGCCTAGCCAGTGTTCTCCAAACAATTAGTAACATAGTTGTTTAATCACAAGCATTCATTTTACCTCAGCAGTCATGTATGATATATAAAAATGATCTTCAGAACAACAGGTCTGCTTTCCTTACTGTTTTTGTTTCACAGTGATCCAATATTTTTCATATCATATATATATATAAATATTTGTATAGTGTGTATATATATTTATATGTGAAAATATAAAAAAATAATATATGTATTCATATGTATTGAATGTATCCTGCCACTATTAAAAATGGCTTAAAACCATGCATTAATTATTGTGCATTGATGAAGGTTTGGAAAAAGAGACTAAGAAATATTGCCAACACCAAGTATCGTTGCTGACTCTGAAGTTCATCTACTGAAGCATTTCTTATTTTCATTCATTTTTTCACTGATCACATAAAGTTATAGATAGAGATGGGCAAATCATGGTAATGACACTTCTGTTGCATAGTTAATTCCTCAGGAATAGTACTGTTCCCTTTAGATGTGCATGGCTTCAAAGCCACAAATCCATTGTAGTCCTGTGTTTGCATGCGGCAGTGATTGCAAGGAAGAAGTGTTCTGTGCTTGTAGGATATTGGAGCAAAAGTTGAATGGGTTGTTAAGGGGCCCATATATAATATGAGCTGACTAGCCAAATCTTATAGGAAGATAAAAGGAAGCCAAAACTGGTATTAGAAGTCTGTAGGAGCATACTTGCTTTATAGTGTGGAGGAATGAATTTACATCTGCTACATGCAGATTTGGAGGGCCTGGCACGATGTCCTTATCCTCAGGTTTTGTGTGGAGCTACAGACATTTCTGAAAGCGATATTGCCAAACACCAAACACAAAATCCATGACATCTGCACTTTTAGCTGCCATTTTTGATTTTGAAAAATTTTGCCTCCTTTCTTAGCCTCAATTTTTATTTAGGGAAAATTCTGAGCAAGGACATACCTGGGCAAAAATTATGGAATTTGACCATCAGTCATGTCTGCCTTGCTTTTCCTATCTGTCCCTGCTGTTGTGTACCTAATTCCCTTGAGTACTAAAAATCATGATGAATTAGGTCGTATTTACAAAGCACTTTGAAGTTGGAAAGCAGTGAACAATTATTTGGTATTATGACTTTATTTTTCTTTGGAGTGAGATACTTCCTATACAGCAATGACTGAAATTTAAAGTTACCATCAAAGACTACAAAGGACATGTGCTCCTTTTTGCTTTGAAAATGTAATTATCATGTGCTAATGTAGTCTAGGAAGTAGGCTATCTTCTCATGTGCAGATTCCTTTGAAAAATGGTGGAGAAAGCCAGAAGACCTAATTTCCTGTTTGGATTGCTCTGGAATGTGTGCAGTATAACAGTGGGGAAATGTAAGTGGTTACTGATGAGATGTGGAAGAAAATACTTTTGTGCTTTAATTCTGCCTCTAGATTTCCACCATGGTTATGCATGTTTTAAGAATATTTTTCTTATTTTACAAGGTAAAAATTAGGTATGTATTACAACATGAAAGCACAGAAACAAGATTTTTTAAAGCTTTTTAGGGTAGTCACCATATTTTAGTCCTGTCATTCTAGAGTGCTTAGCACAATGGAGTCATGATCTGTCACTCTTGTGCTTCTAGATTCTCTATTACTACTATTATTACTATTATTACTAGTATTAAATACTATAGGTTTAATGGTAAAATAATATTTCTTGCTCATGCAGATAGTACCAGTAACAATACCACCTAGTAATAAAGAGCCAGGAAACATATATGTGAGAAAATCAGAAGGCATACTTCCACATCGTAATAAAAAGGGCAAGCAAATCTTAACTGTGATAAACAATGTTTGCGTGGTAAAGGTCTATCTGACTTTGCTTCCAAGATGATGAACACATGAATGCTGTGTTGGAGCTCTGAAACCTGATAATTACAGTTTACTCAGGTAGCTGAGTGGACTGAGATTAGCACTTTTATGAACAGTGAATTCCAAAACAATCATCTGTACCTTTGCCCCCCCCCAAAAAAAAGGTTTTTCTCTTTCATAGATCAGGATGGAATACATTTTTAATGGATTTTTTCATGTTTCTAAAGTTGAAATTGTAAATAACTGTTAAAAAACTCCACAAATCTACAATAAAACCCCTCAAATCTAAAGTATACTATCAGATTAGGTGTGCTGATATCTTCTTTCTCTTGGGTGAGTTATTTGAACAGGGACACTCCAAAGAAAATTTATTATTTAGTAGGTGTACAAGTAGTGTGCTGAAGAACCAGCTTGTGTTATTGGATATCTTTTGTTCATACCTTTTTTCCAGAGTTTTGTACCAGTATATGAATATTTCAGAGAATCACAATATCACAAAGTGTTTGAAGTTGGAAGGGACCTCTGGAGGTCATCTGGCCCAATCCCGCTGCTTAGCAGAGCCACCTAGAGCCAGTTGCCCAGAGCCATGTCCAGGCAGTTTTTGAATATCTCCAAGGATGGAGACACCACAACATCCCTAGCTAACCTATGCTAGTGGTTGGTCAACCTTACAGTAAGAAGTGTTTCCTGATATTCAGAGGGAACTTCCTGTGTTTCAGTATGTGCCCATTTCCTCTGATACTACACCAGTGAAAAGACCCTGACTCTGTCTTCTTTGCACCCTCCCTTCAGGTATTTAGAAACATAGAACATTTTGAGTTGGACGGGACCCTCCACGGTCATCAAGTCCAACTCCTGTACCTTGCAGGGAGCCCCAAGAGTCACATCATGTGCCTGAGGGTATCGTCCAAACGCTTCTTGAACTCAGTCAGGCTTGGTGCTGTGACCACTGCCCTGGGGAGCCTGTTCCAGCGTTCTATCACCCTCTGGGTAAAAAACCTTTTCCTGATACCTAACCTACACCTGCCCTGACTCAGCTTCCTACTGTTGCCCTGAGTCCTGTCACTGGTCACAAGAATGAAGAGATCGGTACCTGCTCCTTCTCTTCCCCTCGTAAGGAAGCCACAGACTGCAATGAGGTCGCCCCCCAGCCTCCTCTTCTCTGGGCTGAATAATCCAAGTGACCTCAGCTCCTCATAAGTCATCCCTCTAGACCCTTCACCGTCCTCATGGCCCTCCTCTGGACTTTCTTCAAGCAGTTTGATGTCCTTTTTGAACTGCAGAGCCCAAAACTGCACACAGTACTCTAAGTGAGGCCGCACCAGTGCAGAGTAGAGCAGGACAATCACCTCCCTTGACTGGCTGGTCACGCTGTGCTTGATGCACCCCAGGACATGGCTGGCCCTCCTGGCTGCCAGGACACACTGCTGGCTCATATTCAGCTTGCTGTCAACATGGACCCCCAGGTCCTTCTCAGTCATGTTGCTCTC